>PVJA010001067.1:0-137737 GCA_004027025.1 Myocastor coypus | reverse complement strand
TATGAGTTTCTTTATGGGTTAAATGTGTTTCTTGTATGCAGCATATTGTTGGGCTCTGTTTCCTTATCCACTCTGCAAGTCTACTTCTTTTGATTGGAGAATTGAGTCCATTTACATTGATGGTTATAATTGAAATGTATTGACTTATGGCTGACATGACTCTTATTCGTTAGTGTTTACCAATTTTTCCTCCTATTTTGAGTTGGTTACTCTATTTGGTGGGATCCTTCTGTTCTCATTTGTTGAATTCAGGTCATTTTGGTCCCTTTCTAAAATATTTGTTAGAATATTATGTAGCACTGGCTTTGATGTCATGAAATTCTTTAGTTGTTCTTTGTCATGGAAAAGTTTCACTTCTCCCTCATACTTGAAGGAGAGTTTTGCTGGGTACAATAGTCTGGGCTGAAAATTGTTTTCATGGAGGACTTGAAGCACTCTGCTCCATGCTCTTCTTGACTTCAGGGTTTGTGAAGAGAAATCTGCTGTTATTCTGATGGGTTTTACTTTAAATGTGATCTGTTCTCCTTCCTACTTTTGTGTAGTTGTTCCCCTACTTGGGATGCTATTGATTTAGGCATGTCTTTGTCAACTTTAGATACTATTTCTGCTCTAATGTCCTCTATACGTTTCTCCAGCCGTTTTT
This sequence comes from Myocastor coypus, assembly GCA_004027025.1. Lineage (NCBI taxonomy): Eukaryota > Metazoa > Chordata > Mammalia > Rodentia > Myocastoridae > Myocastor > Myocastor coypus. Next base: position 137,094 of record PVJA010001067.1, on the reverse strand, counting down.
CCAGTTCATGCATTTCTTTTTTTACTTCAGATGTTATCTCTGATCTCAGTTGCTCTATAAGTTTCTGCACTTGTGTGTCTGCCTCAGATGCTAACAATTCAGAGGTTTCATCTGTATGGTTCCTATTTTCTTCCACGATAGTGTCTTCTGTATTTGGTTTGGGTGGGCACGGGCCCTGAGATTGCATCCTACTCCTTGTTGTTATCATTTTGTATGGAAGTGGCCTCTGCACTTTGGTGGCGCTATGGTGTGTCTATGGGCGTTTGGTCTGGAGACTCCAAGCTGGTTCCTCTACAGAGGTTCCTGACTCTGTGCTGGACCTCTGGCTGCTAGCTTCTGTGAATCTCGGCGGATGTGGTCTGTAGGTGGAGGTGGAGCTTTAGGATTGAGTAGTCCTGGTAGGCTTATGGACCAGATAGGTTGCCAGACAAGATGTTTGATGGGTTCGGTGCTCGAGGTTGGGCTGGAGGGGTTCCAAAAAAAAGGGGGGTGTGGGGCCCGGGGAGGGGGAGGCGGGCCAAGAATACTGACCCAGCAGGCGCGCGGGCTCTGCTACTGGCTGGGGTTCGGGTCTGGGGTGGCAGGATATTTGTTTCTGAGAGACTGGGTGAATTGTGTGTGTGTGAGTTTGTAGTCCTGTGTGTACACAATGTATATGAATATAGAGATACTAACTGAAAGTCAAAATTAAAAACTCATCCTGACTTTTCCCTTGTCCACTTTTAATAAAATATAACTTTCTAAGACTTTATTTCACTATTGTTATTGCTTTAAAAGAGAGTATAAAGTAGCATTAAAAAAGAAAAAATTACAAATGATATAAAATTTTACTAAACAAACAATAGAAATTTCAAAATATTTGTTGTATTGCATAGTTTTGTCTTCAAATCTGTTGTTTGTATTACCAGATATATGCATGCCAAATTGGCAGAAGGAAAAATAGAAAAAAAATATAGATAAGAAAGTAAGAAGAGAAGGCTAGCCAAAAAGTTCAGCAGATTAACGTGCCTGCAAGCAGGTACAGGGGCTGTGGCTCCATCCCTAGGCCTGCCATCTCAGCCTCTTTGCAGCCTCCAGAGCATGCTGAGACAGCAATTGAGACTGGGCGTGGTGGCACACACCTATAATCCCAGCTCTTGGAAGGTTGAAAAAGAAAGTAAGAAGAGAGAAAAACGAAAAAGAATTGAAAAAAGAAGATGAAATAAATTAAGGATTAATTGCTCCTTTCCATAGTAGAGCAGAACTCCACAGTTGTTCAAACAATGTTGCTTGCATGCATAGATATATCTCTTTCCCCGACTCCCTATGCTATCCTTCTTTCCAACTTAGTAATTCCTTCCTTTTGAACAGGTTCATTCCCTTTTTCCAAGCCTTCAAGTTTTATTTTGTCTTTCATGTTTTCACACTACGGAGATAATACAATGTTTGCACATGAGTGTTATGAGTGATTTATTTCACTTGAGTGTCTGGTGTCTAGGTGCATTCATTTACTGATAAAAGTCTCAAATTTATTCTTTTAATAGTGAAATAATACTCCATTGTGTAAAAATACCAAATCTTCTTTATCCATTTCTCAGTTGACGGACATTTGGCTTGCTTCCAAAGTTTAGGTGTGACAAATTGTGCTGCTGTAAACACGGGTGTATATATGTTGCTGTGCTGTTTTCAGTTCTTCTGGAAAAATACCCAGGCAAGAAGAGCTAGATTCAGTGAAACCTCCAATTGTAGCTTTCTGATGAATCTGCACATTGATTTCCATAGTGGTTGTAGCAGTGATACTACCACCAACAGTGCAGCAGTGTTCTTTATTCCCCACAGCCCCTCCAGCATTTGTTATTGGTTGATTTCTTGATGCTAGCCCTTCTTTCTGGGCTGAGACAGAATCTGTGTTCTAATGTGCATTTCCCAACTGACTAATGGTGTTCAATATTTTTTCATGTATTTACTTTTCATTTGTATTTCTTTATCTGACAAATTTATATTCATCTCAGTAGCCCATTTTTGGATTGAGTCTTTGAATTTTGGGGGCTTGATTTTCTTTAATTCTTTACATATTCTAGATCAGCGGTTCTCAACTTGTGGGTCGCAACCCTGGCAGGGGTCCAGCGACCAAAACACAGGGGTCACCTAAAGCCATTCCGAATCATAACTGTAGCAAAATTACAGTTTTGAAGTAGCCACCAAAATTATTTTTGGTTTGGGGTCACTGCTACATGAGGAACTGTATTGCGGGATCACGGCATTAGAAAGGTTGAGAATCACTGGTCTAGGTAGAAGGCCTTTGCCAGAGGGACAGTTAGGTATAATATTTTCCTGTTTTATGAGTTTTCTTTTTACTCTGTTGGTAATTTCTTTTGTTTTTTTAAATTTTATTTGCATTTATTTTATAATTAATTTATTCCCATGCCATAAGTTTTTGTTTCTTCAGTTTCTTCTGGGATATCTTTTTCTTCTGTGCAACCTCCTCCTCTGGCTTAGGAACAATTTGTTCCTTTTCAGTAAGGATCACCTCAATATGGCAGGGGGAGCTGATGTATGGGTTAATCTGACCATGACCTCTGTAAGTACAGCGGTGCATCTTGGGTGCTTTGTTCACCTGGATATGTTCAATAACCAGATAATCTACATCTAAACCCTTAAGTTCAGCATTACTCTCTGCATGGCAATTTCTTTCTTTTTTTTTTTTTTTTGTCTTTTTGAGACAGGGTCTTGCTATGCAGTTGAGGCTGGCCTTGAGCTCACTTTTGTAGCCCAGGCTGGTCTCAAACTCGCACCAATCCTCCTGCCTAAGCCTCTCGAGTGCTGGGATTGCAGGCGTGAGCCACCACGCCCGGCTTTTTTCTTTCTTTCTTTATTATTTATTTATTTATTTTATTTATTTTTTTTTTACATGGCAATTTCTTTTGCAGTGCAAAATCTTTTTAAAAAGATGAGATTTCAGTTGTTGATTATTTGAAGGGTTTGCTATGCAATTTGGTTTTTATTCGTGAACACTCTACCTTGTGTCTTTAATATTTTTAGCTACATATTTCTCCAGGAGATTTAGTGTTTCTTCTTTAATGTTTATATCTTTGATACATTTTGACTAGTTTAGTGTATGGCAGTAGACAAGGGTATAATTTTATTCATCACTCTCTGGAAAGACATGCTTCCCAGTACCATTTGTTAAAGAGGCTGTGTTTCTTCCACTGACCATGCTTGGCCCCTTTGTCAAAGATAAGAGGTCTCTGTGTGTTTCTAGTTGTGTTTGTGTCTTCTAATCTTTTTCATTGACCTTACGGTCTGTCTGTATGCCAGTATCTTGCTGATTTTATCACAGTAGCTTTACCGTATAATTTTAAGTCAGGGATTGTAATGCTTCCTTCCTTTCCTTTGTTTCTCAGGATTTCTTTTGATATGCCAGGTCTGTTCTGTTTCCAGATAAATTCTAGAAATGTTTTCTTTAGCTGTGTGAGGTATGTTGATGGTATTTTAATTAGGATTGCTTTTAATGTGTATAACAATGTTGGGAGTATGGGCATTTTCACAATGTTAGTTCTTTTAATCTAGGAGTAGGGAATATCTTCTCATTTTCTGAAATCCTCTTCAGACACTTTTCTCAAAGTACTGTCATTTTCACTGTATAAATATTTTACTTTCTTTGTGAGATGGATTCCTAAGAATTTCATTTTTTTGGATGGTATCATGAAATTCGCGGTTTCCCTAGTTTCTCTCTCAGTGTGTTCATTGTTTCTGTACAACAACGCTAGTGATTTTCGGGTGCTGATTTTGTATCCTGCTATGTTACTGAATTTGGTTATTAAATCTACAGGTTTCTTGGTGAAGTTTTTGCTTCTTCTATGTAGAGGATTATGTCATCTACAATAATGATAATTTCACTTCTTTTCCAATCATTTTATTTCTCTCTCTTGTCTAATTGCTCTGGCTAATATTTCCAGAGCTATATTGAACAGGAGTAGAGACAGTGAGCATCCTTGTTTTGTTCCTGATTTTAACATCAAGGCTTTCTTCATTTTTCCATTTAGTAGCATGATGTTGGCTATTGGTTTCTCATAGATGACTTTCATCAGGTTAAGATATAGAACATCTATTTCTTTTTTATGTAAGTTTTTTTTTTTTTAAATCATGATTGAGTGTTGGCCTTTACCAGAGCTTTTTCTGCATTTAGTAAGATGGTTATGTGGCTTTGTCTGTGGTTCTTTGGCTGTGGTGTATTGCATTTATGGATTTGCATATGTTGAACTATCTCTGCATTCCTGGGATGAATCCTACTTGGTCATGAAATAAAACTTTCTTGATGATGTGTTGTGTTCTGTTTGCTGGTATTTTATTTAGGATTTTTGCATCTATATTCATGAGGGGGAAGTACCTGTACTTCTCTTTTTTAATTGGATCTTTGTCTGATTTTGGTATCAGAATAATGCTTGCCTCCAGGAATGAGTTTGGAAGAATTGCTTCTTTTAAATTTCATTAAAGAGTTTGAGAAAGTTGGCATTAAATTTTCTCCAAATTTCTTGTAGAATTCAGCTGTGAATCTATTAGGACCTGGACTTTTTTTTATTGGTAGGGGTTTTGATTACATTTTCAATTTAATTTTCTATTATTTGCTTTTTCAGAGTTTGTGTATCTTCTTTACTCAGTTTTGGCATTTCATATGTTTCTAGGAAACTGTCCATTTATTCTGTGTTTTCCATACTATTAGAATAAAGACTTTGTAAGTAGGTATGGATAGTTCTCTGTTGGGTCTGTAGTGTTTTTGCCCTGTTCATTCCTTTTTTGATAAGGTTAACTAGGAGTTTATCAGTTGCATTTATTCTTAATTTTATGTATGTATGTATGTATGTATGTATGTATGTATGTATGTATGTATTTATTTATTTATTTTTTGTCTTTTTGAAACAGGGTCTCTCTATGCAGTTGAGGCTGGTCTTGAGCTCACATTTGTAGCCCAGGCTGGTCTCGAACTCGCACCAATCCTCCTGGCTCAGCCTCCCAAGTGCTGGGATTACAGGCGTGAGCCACCACGCCTGGCTGCATTTATTTTTTAAAAGAACCAACTCCTTGATTCATTCATTTTCTGTATTGTTTTCATCATCTCCAACGGATTAATTTCTTCTCTTATCTGTATAATTCCTTGCCTTCTTCAGGCTTTGAAGCTGGCTTGCTCTTTATTTTCTAGGAGATTGAGGGTCAGCATAAGATTATTTATTTGGGGTTGTGCTATTTTCCTAATTTGCAAATTTACTGCTATAAATATTCTTCTTAATACAGCTCTCATTCTATCCCACAGGTTCTGGCAAGTTGTCTATGCATATTTGATTTTTCATAAGTAGTGTTTTAATCTCTTCTGTGACCTGCTGGTTGTTTAGGAGGCTGTTATTTAATTTCCATGCTTTTATGGTGTTTTTGTGATTTCTTCTGTCAATAATTTGCAGTTTAGTTACACTACAGTCAGGTAGTATGCACGGGATAATTTCAATGTCTTTGCGCTTACTTAAGCATATTCTGTGTGCTAGTATATGGTCTATCCTGAACAACATCCTATGTGCAGCTGAGAAGAATGTGTATTCTGATGTTGTTGTGTGAAACACTCTGTGAAGGTCTACTAAGCCCATTTATTTATAAGTTTCATTTAGTTCTGTTATTTTTTGCTGAGTTTTTGCCTAGTTTATTTTCTCTTTGTGATAGTGCTGTGTTAAAGTCTCCCATCATAATTGCATTATTGCTCATTTGATTTTCCATGTTTGTTAAAATTTGTCTTATGGAGGTGGGTATATATATATATATATATATATATATATATATATATATATATATATTTATTAGCTCTTCCTCTTGCAGTTTTCCCCTAATAAATATGTAGTGACCTTCTTTATCTCTTTGAATTATTTTTTCATTTGAAGTTGATGTTATAAAAAACCAGAGGTGCTACCCTGTTTTTCTCTGGGCTCCTGTTGCATGGAGTACTGTTTCCCACCTTTTGACTTTCAGCCTATGAATTTCCTATTGAGTTAAATGCATTTCTTGTATATGGAATATTGTTAGATTTTCTTCCTTTTTTTCTAAGATTAATTTATTTGATACAAGGTCTCACTACACAGCTCAGACTCATATTGATCTTCCTGTCTGTCTGTGTCTTTGGATTGCCAAATCAAAGCCATTTACATTGGTGGTTGTAACATATGTGTTGACTCATCTTTGTCGTGTTATTATACTGCTATGGGTTCTGTACTTTACCCCTCCCCTCTTTAATTACTTCCTCTGATTATTCATTCCTTTCTGTTGCTTCTCTTAAATATGTGATTGTTTCTAGAATATGTACAATATCAGTAGTTTTGTAGGGTGGGTTTGGTGGCCATGAATTACTTCAGTTCTTGTTGTGGAAGGCTCTTATCTCTCCACAGAAATTGATAGATTGTTTTGCAAGGTACATCAATCTGGGTTGGAAGTTATTTTCTCTCAGGACCTGAAATCCTTCATTCCAACTTCTTCTTTATTTGATGGTTTAGGTAGGGAAATCTGTTGATTGTGATGGGCTTTCCACTATAGGTGTTTTTTTCCCCTCTAACAGGTTTTTACTATTCTGTTCTTTTACTGAATCCTGGGATCTTGGTAATTATTTGTCTAGGTGTACATTTATTTTGATTATGGATATTGGGAGTTCTATATACTTTGCGTACTGTCTGTGAGATTCTTTTATCATGTTTGAGAAATTTTCTGCAATTACTTCTGCAAATAGTCTTTTTATGTCATTTGTGCTGACTCATGCCATTTTGTTGACACCTGTTATTCTTATACTATTTTTATTTGTGCCATCTTGTAGCTGCTGAACTATTTCCCGAGTCCTTGTTAGTTTTTAGAGATATTTCCTTTCATGCTTCATTAGTTGCATCACTGTCTACAAGTTCTGAACATTTCTTCAGTTTTCTTCAAGCGGTGTTGCCAGCTTTCAGAGGAATTCTTAATTTTCTGATTATCTGTTTGATGCATTCTCATTATTTCCTCTATTATTCATTCAGTGTTTCCATCATTTTTCTATTCTCTCCCTTTTTTAAAATCTTTCATCTTTAGCTGTACTGAGCAATTCTTTCCTGATTATTGTAACTTCTTTTTTGATGCAAGAGATTATTTCTTTACTTTATTTCTTTTTTTCTGGAAAAAGAAGCGTATATTTAGAATTAGCCAGCTGGACTCAGTTTGTTAATTAATTAATTAGTTAATTAATTAATTAATGGTACTGGAGATTACACTTGGGACCTTGTGCTTGCCAGACAGGCATTTATGCCCCTGCACTGTCTCCCCAGCCTGAACTCAGTTTAGATGGTCCCAATTTTGTTGGCAACATCCAATGCATCATAATTGGGAGCCAGTGGAGCATATGCCTTCTTCTCTCCATCAGGCCTGATTAGGGTATTGACCTTAGTAACATCGATGTCATAGAGCTTCTTTTCAGCTTGTTTGATTTGATGCTTATTGGCTTTGACACCCACAATGAACATGAGTGTGTTGTTGTCTTCAATCTTCTTCATGGCTGACTCCGTGGTCCGGGGAACTGGATGACAGCATAGTGGCTAAACTTGTTTCTCCTAGGGGTGCTCTTCTGAGAGTATTTGGGCTGCATCCAGAACCACAGTGTGTTGGGATGTGGGTGACATTTATATCTTCTTTTTGTGGCTGTGGTCACCTTTCAGCATGGTCTTCTTGGCCTTCAAGGATTTGCTTTAGCTTCAGTTTTGGGAGGGGCAGGGGCTTCCTTCTTCACCTTCAATGCTATCTTGGTGAAAAGGCTCCCTAGAGATTATTTCTTCTATAGCCTGTTAGACTTTTTTTTTCCTTCAGTTACTATCATTTCAGAAATTTCAGGTGTGCGACTTCCACATTTTTCTATGCCCTTGTCTCTTGAACTTGTCTTGGGTAGACTGGAAGATAGAGATGGCTTTTGCTCCTGCATTTGGACATTTTTGAAGCTCCCAATGATCACTCTGCTCAGCAGTGATGTGAAAGCAGTGGAACATGGGCCAGTATGGTTCCCACTACAGTTGGGGGAGCAACGTAGGACCCACCAAGGCTCTTACTACCAGTGTGGGCTACTGGCCAGCACTCATGAAAGCTTCTGAATCAGTGTTGGGTGTTGGGCTAATTCATCAGGCTCTTGAGGCCACCTGGCATCCTCCTAAGTTCTGTGATGGTTGGGTTGGACAAGGGCACAGTGACCACACCTATACACTTGGGCCCAATGAGTGTAGCTCACCAGAATCATACGAGTAGTCCAAGTCCACCTAAGCTCTCAAATGGTGGGACCAGGTGGCAGTACAAGCTCAGTGCTTGTTTGTGCTGGGCCCCAAGGGTAACAGCACACCAGAATCCCAGGGGCAGCCCAAATCCACCTAAGTTCTCAAAAAGTGGGACCGGGTGCCAGCACAAGTTCTGCCTGAAATATAACTTTATACATATAGAAAGCACAATTTTTTCATATTATTCAACAAGGCAGAGGAGTTCCTAAGAGTGCCTTGATATAATCTTCATTCTCCAGGAATCCTGAATAGCAGGACACATATGGCCTCAATTATGGAACCCACTTACTCTAAGTTTATCCTCCCTTTCACATAAATAGAATTTTTCAGCAGGTTTATGACACTCCATTAGACAAAGAGTTACGCTGTCTTGCCTGCCTTCACATTGCCCTGTTCTCACCCTTCTACCATACTGGCCTTAGAGGAATCTTTATTCTTTCCTTTCTTGACAGGTGATCTTTCCAGTGTGCTTCTTTTCTTTTCCATTTCATTCTTCATTCTTAATGAACTCCAAAATACCAACACATTAGCTTGCCTCTAAGTGTTGTACTTTGCCCCTGTCCCAGTGTGCCTAGAGAATGAACAAAGTAATCCAGAGTTATATTCTAACCATGCTGGTATCAAGAACATATCTACTGGACCCCACTTAGCTCCTAGGTCCCCTTGTCACCAAATTCACACCGCTGAATTTTCATTTGCCACCTCACTACTTCTGTGATTTTCCAGACCCCACCTCATCATTACAGAACATAGGCAGTAAGTCAAAGTTGCCTAACTATTTAGAAATGCAGACTTTTGCCTATGTGATCTGAAATCACTTGATATTGATTAAAAATTTATCCACTCTGCCCTCACGACTGAGCTGAAAGCCTCAGATGACCAAACTGAATGAATAGAACAAAAAGTTATAGTTGTTATTGTTAAGGAGAAAGTTAAAACTAATTATTGTCTCTAAGATACAAAGAGACAATGAGTGTGCAAGGGCAGAAGTCAGAGTGAAGATGATATGAAAGGAAAGCATGGAGCTTGTCCCATGGAATGCGCTAAATTATTGTCTTAAATGGAGAGATCTAGGACCCTTTTGCAGAAGGCAAGGTGATGAACGTATTTGAGAGAACTTTGGGACATACTTTAGGTGAAAAAAATAAAAGAAGGGTATATTTTAAGGGCAATGCCAAATTTAAGTTGATGTGTATTATGGTATAAGTTTGCGTTTTTCATGTATTAGTTACTTTTCTTGTTACTGAGACAAAATATTGGACATCCACAAAGGAGGAAAAGTTCACTTTGGCTCACAGTGTGTAGAGGTTTAAATCTATAGCCAGATCGCCAAGGCAAGGTTTCTTGGCAGGAGGGATCATGGAGGAGAAACTGTTCATGGTGCAGCGAGCAGAAGGTGCTGAGAAGCATGCAGCCAGCAGCCAGGCTGCTTTTCCCTCTTATTCTGTCGAAGATGCAAGTCTTTCGGGTGATGTTACTCATACCTAGGGTGGGGCTTCCAGCCTCAGTGAATACATTCAGCTGCACTCAAAACTATGCTAATTCTAACCAATGAACTAATTCAGTACTATACACTCTAAATCCCAGTATCCCATGCTCGAGATTAGCCATCTCCAAAAGGTCCTATCTTTAAGTGCATGAGACTTTTGGGGAGATATCTAGATATAGCCATAATGCCATTCTCTGTGTTTTCTCTTTTGGGCTGTCTGTCTCTTTTCATTTATTTTACTTTTATATAAGAAGAGATTTTGAAAAATATTTGTCAAATATCAAGATGTTTGTTTTTATAGAAGAGGGACTATTTTCTTGACTATACTTAAGCATGACCTATGCACTAGTATGTGGTCTATTTTGGAAGATGTCCCATGTGCAGCTAAAAAAATATGTATTCAGAAGTGGAAAACTGTATATCCACCAAGTCCAGTTGTTCCAAGTTCTGGTTCAGTTCTGCAACTTCTTTGCTAATGTTTTTTCTGCTTGACCTATCTTTTTGGGATAAAGGGGTGTTAAGGTCTTCTGTTAAGATTGTGCTATTGGATAGTAGATTTTTCATGTTCACTAATATTTGTCTCATATAACTTGGTGCTCTCATATTGGGTGCATACATATTTATGAGTGTTACCTCTTTGTCTTGAATTTTTCCCCTAATCAGCATGTACTAGCCTTCTTTATTTCATTTGATCAATCAGGCTTTCACAGAGAGCAAACTGGTCAAGCAATGGCCATGACTCATCCAGATGGCTGACACTGACAGAAGTTCTACAAAGAACTGTATACATGGTTTTGAAGTAAATCCTGAGGGGATTTGACTGACCTTGGGGGTATACAGAAGTTACATGTTTTGTTATACAGTTCTTGCTTTAACTTGCTCTTAACCACCCAGCAGAAAAGTTTAATCATGAGCTATAAAATGTTGCCGATTTGATGCATACAAATGTTTGGGGAAAGGCTTTGAATGGGATATAAGAAGGCAAGGAGGGGCCTCCCTATGATGACCTTGTGTAGTTCCCTTTTCTTCTGCTCTTTGGTGAGTCTTCCAGATGCCTTTTATTCTGCCATTTGACAGGCTATCTGTAGAAGTCATAGATGATACCTGGATGGGGTTTTTAACAGATCCGGATCTGTATTTGGCCCACACTTAGGGAGATGAGAAGTCATGGGTTACAAAAGAATTTCTCTGAGAAAGATAGACCTTGTGCTGTGAAGAACCAAAGAAAGCAGCTGCAGAGAGTGTAAGTGTACTTGGAAGCAACCTTCAAGACCTTGCAGGGCTATCTACAGCCAGCCATGCCCACATCTTTTACCTTTCAAAGAGCTCCTGTCAAGAACCCTCAAAATTACCTTAATCCAAAGAAAGCAAAGAAATACAGATATCATAACAACTCCCAACACTTAAAAAGTTCTTCTAAGAGTATAAAATTATTTTACAGGATGTAATGAAACATTGGATGAAAAAATATACAGTTAAGAAGTTTCCTTTTTAAAAGATGAGCTCTATTGACTTATGCAACAAAATAACTTTTTGATTATCATCTGTTTATCTCTCCACTCAAATAGATCCCTGGACATCTAGTTCACTTTCATTGTGCTTTGAGAGAAAGGCAAGTTTAACCACTTACCTCCAAAACCTGTACCATTTCCGTCAGTCAAATCTTTTTTAAGTAACAGAATATCTCCACTTTATAAAGTGCTCTCAGAAAAAAAAAGTAGAATTCTAACATAGCTTTTCTTAAATATATTTCTAGAGCCAATGGAAATTTTTCTTCCTCAAATCTACTCTTTGAAAAAATTTATTTCTTCTTCACCACACTGATAATCAATAGTAGATTTACTCAAATCCCTGAAGGGCCTGTGTAACTCAGCCCTTCGATAAATCTAGAGGCTCTCTCAGGAGTTTCCAGCCCAAGCCACCTCATTGCTCTTATGATGATATATGAGGGTCATGTAGAGGGACTTACCTGACATCTCTAAATTAAAAGTCATTGGAGCAGGTAGTTTAAGAAACAGATTTATAACAAGTTTCAAATGAAACAAAGGTATTCCTCACAGCTGTGAGCCATCTGCAACCAATTTTCTCATACTTGGGGCAAATTGAAGATAAATACCCTCCCCATGCCCAGCCACTTCCAGCACACACAGAGACCTATATAATATCAACACTCAGAAGAAGCTTAGCACTTGCACAGCACACAGCTGCTCAGCCTCCCTGTGGCCTCTCTCCTGTAGTTTGTATCAATTTCAAAGTATTACTGCAAGCACTACCCAGATTCTTATATTGCTATTTAACAACAAATACTAGTTAGGAAAGCAAGGATCATTGTAATTGCTCTAAAGTTCATAACTCTGATTGATTATTCAGTGTGATTTTGAACAATATTGGGGTCATAGTTTGGATAGTTTTCCTCAAGAGGGTAGAGAAAAATATGAGTACCAAGCAATATATCTTAGTGGCCCAGACCAGAGCTGGAATCTGACAGAAGCAAATACAGAACTACTTATGGTGCCTGGGCTTCCATTTTTCTCAGCTGTGATCTGGTGATATAAATGGTTCCTATCTCAGAGGGTTCTTGAAAAGAATGAATAGGATAATAAGTGCAAAATACTTAGTTAAATCTCCAAAGGGCATCTAGTACTAATAAGGATTAGTTACCATTAATTTATGAATGACAAGCCTTTCTAAGTAACTTTTATTAACAAAGATGATTCCAGTGGATTTTAAGGTTAGCTCAGTGGTTTAAGCACCTGCACAAGCAATCGCACTCAGGTACCGGGGACGGCAGTTCAATCCCCAGACCAACCCTTGAGCCAGCCTGAGCCAGCCAAAAAAAAAAAAAAATCCTCTAATCAAAGATGATTCTATAATTGACTATTACACTGTAAATGACTTAGGAAATATCTTTGATGTATTGACTCCATAGTAGTGCATCTCATATTGCAATATCAACTACTGTTCATCTCAGTATTTATTTCCAAAACATCTTGAAAGGATACTGACATCCTGTAGGTTATAGTATCTCTTTCTTCTCCGCTCTCTCCTTCTCCTCCCTGTACGTCAGGATAAATAAGGAAATTCAACTGAAATCCAATTAAGCATTCTTTCTTATAGATCTTCTCATACTCTTTAATAATTATTATTTTCAGCATGATAGTTGTGGTGGTGGTAGCAACTATAGTTTACATTGTTTTCTATTCTTTTTTTTTTTTTTTTTTGTCCTTTTTCTTGGTACCTGGAATTGGACTCACGATCTTGCACTTGCCAGGCAGGTGCTATGACACTGAGCTATATCCCAGGTCCTTGTTTCTCATTCTTGTTTGATGAAAAATACGTCTCCCAACCACAGAACTTCTATATATAGTAGTGAACTTAGTGTAGTATAAAGGTAAAATTCTTCCTCATTTTTAGTAGCATCTTCAACCACACAGTCTGTGCCATAATGACCTGGTCACATTGCGTGGCCTTCTGGTCACTGTGGCACAATCCAATTCAGTTTAAAGCTTAGCTCTTATGAGTGTACTGAACTTCTAGGCTCTGCTGCAAGACTCTCTCCCAGTAAGAAGGGGGGCTAGTCTGATCTTTCATCTTTCCTATCCTTTCTCTTCTGGCTTGGATCTTATTTGTGATGGGAAAGCAAAATGAATGTCTTCAAACAGAAAATATGCTTTTTCTTTTATTTTTAAATCAATTATTTTGGTACATTTTAGGTATAATGATCATATTTGTCTCAGTTATTCTTCTCTAGTCACTGGGACAAATATCCAACACCTAAAATGAGGGAAGGAAAGGTTTATTTAGTTCACAGTCACTGGAGGTTTCAGTCCATATTCAGCTGGCTCCAGGGCAGAGAACATCCAGTTCATGGTGGCAGAACAGCAAATATAGCAACAGAGGCAACAACCCAACAAGGGCAACAAGCAACAGCAGAGTCTGTTTCTCAGTCTCTCTTATAGCACACTCAGGCTATTGCCCAGGCTGGGGAAGGTACATATACCCATAATCCCAGCAGTACTCTGACACATAATCCCAGGGCATCATGAGTTAGTCTCAAACTCTAGAAGTCTCCACCTCATGGCTACATGAAGCTTTAGGGGGACAACTAGACCCAAACCATAACAATATTCATCATAGGAAATTTGTACCTGTACATGACATAACGATTCTTTTCCCCACTCCCTATACTCCGCTTAACCCCTTTTCTCTTTCTTATTTTTAAAAGATTTAACATTTTTTTAAGAAAATAAAAATGCAAATTAACATACTAGTAGCCCCTCTGACATGAGGTGGAGGGCTGGATACTGTGGAGCCCGATGTGTGATTCATCAACAACACACATGGAAATATCCACTTTCCATGGCCTCTGTTTACATTCTCATGGGAGCTGGAACCTCACTCAATGAGGCTGTGATGAGCTTCTATACTGACCGCTTCTAACTTGCTCATGGGCATGGTGCCTTCTCCAGCCTGTGACCTCATCAGCTGGCAGTGCTCTCAGGTGGTAACTGGCACTTGGTCTCAAATCAAACCATTTTCATGGAAGTGTGGGTTATCCTGCAGTCACCCATCTCTACTTTCTCTAAGGTTCCTTGAACCCAGGGAGTCATAGAAAGAACAAGAAATCTGGGGAATTAGATCTCCATGTCTCCTTTTTAAAGGAGCTGCCAACCTCTAAGGGAACCTTGAATGGCACCTTTGTTAGTTGGTATTTGTGGTGAGGAACACCTATCAATAGGAAACAGAAAAGAGCTATAGTCCTACCTGCTTCAGTCAAAGTGGCTTGAGTGTATGACTTCCTTCTATTTCTCCCCCTCCCTATTCTTCATAGAAAATAGCTTAGCTTTGATTGATGACAGTTATCAGAGATATTTTCGCTGTCACTTACTAAGCCCTCGAGATAGTGAGCATCTGGTCTCCAACTGCTTACAATTCTCTTTACCCTTTAGGATGCAGACTGCTCCTGCCTGGGGTCTTGTTCAGTAGCAAAGTGTGATGAAAATGTGTAATAGTCATTCACGTCTTACAGGACACTGGGGGCTGCACAATACAGCTCAGTATGTGCCAGGTTCCAAGCATCACAAAGACAGGGAGTATAATTGTCTTGTTAGTTTTTTGTATTAGAAGAGTTCAGCAAATGTTTGAAATTAACAGCAAATGATAAAATTTCTTCAGATAAATGAAGAAATTCTCAGACTTATTTCTTCTGTAAACCTTAGTATGGATAAGAACCATTTAAGCATCTTTTATTTGATATGAATGCCCAGCATTCTATGGCAAAAAATTCTCATTTAATTAATTCAAGGCCGGATGGAACATACATTGAGAAATATTGCCTAGCTCATGGATAAAATAATCTTGCATGGTCCCAGAATTACTGGTTAATAGTTAATTAAATGCACATTTATTTTTTATTTTTAAATGTATCAGTCATTTAGTTAGACTCTTAGTAAGAAATTTAGAACACTAATTTATGAGGATAAATTCCTTTGTTAGGGCAAAAATGGATTGCAGATAGCCCTGGAGCTGAGGTACAGCTTTGCTTTTTACTAAAATCTGTGAGTCTACTGTTTTTTGGTCCACTTTGCGCTGTTCTGAAATCTGGTATCTCTCTTTCTTGGTGTTGAACATGTCACCCTCCTTGTGTCTGTGTTCCCATAGCTTCTTCTGTTTGAAGTTAGCATCAGTGAGGTGCTTGGGGATTTTCATTTTGCTAATATCAACTTTTGTAGAGGTGGCAACAACAAACTTGTCATGTGTTCTTTGTAGAGGAACATGATTAAGGCTCAGAGGCCCAGTCACAAGCAGCAAGCTAGTGGCCAACTGCTTCTGGAAGACCACTCTCTTGCCTCTGAGATGCCCAGTTAGGATGATCAAGACAGTGCTGGGAGTGATGCCAGCTCGAAGTTTCTTCATATGCTGACTGAAGGGTTTCTTGTCATGGCTCAGCAGCTTTTGGGCACATCTTCATTAGGGTAGTATCTAGGTTTTGTGAGGGTACCAAGAACTTTCTCCTTTTTCTTCTCAACTTTTGGTTTAGTATCTGTGTACTTTTTCTTGTATAAAGCCTTTCTGGAATACATAGCAGATTAGAAGTATCTACCAATTCCTCTAATCAGGACAGGACTTCAGTTACAGTTGGGCTGCCCCTTCTTGGACTTTATTGCCTGCACTTTACGCATTTACCAGTGCCACTTACACTGGCCTCCTTGGTTTAGGGTTTCTCTCTTTAGTGTCTGGCTTCTCAGTTGTTAGCCTGTCATCTTGCAAGATGGGAAAAAGTAAACAAACATATCTAATGCTATTTTCAGCAGCTCTTGCTTGCATAAGAAAAAAATACACGTGTTCATAATCAGGCACAACTATGTAACATTCATGATGAAGATATGTCTTAGTTACTTTTCTCTCATTGCTGGGACAAACACTCGACACCCAAAATGAAGGAAGGAAAGGTTTATTTAGCTCACAGTTACTGGATGTTTCAGTCCATACTCTGCTGGATCCAAGGCAGAGAGGCACATGGCAGAGAAGAGTAGTTCATGGTGGTGGAATAGCAGCAATGACGACAGAGGTAGAGCAACAGGGCGAGTCTCTCTCTCTAAATTATATCAGGCTCTGCCTTAGCCATCCACCTCAGACCACACCTATAATTCCCAGCAGTACTCAGATCTTTAATCGCATCAGTACTAAAACATATAATCCCAGCAGATCATGGATCAAGTCTCAAACTCCAGAAGCCCATGCCCCATGATTGCATGAGGTTTTGGGGGAACAACTAGACATAATCCATAACAAGTCATAAGAAGCCGGGCGTGGTGGTGCATGCCTGTTATCCCAGAACTTGGGAGGCTGAGGCAGGAGGATAGGTGTGAGCTCAAGACCAACTTGGGCTACAAAAGTGAGCTAAAGGCCAGCCTGAATTGCATAGTGAGACCTTGTCTCAAAAAGGCAAAAAAAAAAAAAAAAAAAAACATAAGATACTTGACTGGACTTTAAGTTAAGGGATTTCTGAATGTACAGCATCACAAAAATGTCATTGGAGAGCCTGATAACCATTTCTGACTTACATATGTGGGTAAAGTTCCTTCCCTCCTTATGATTAAATCTTATATTTGTATGCCCCAAGTCAGGGCCCCTTTCTTTCCTGAGACCTTTTCTGTGTACCCAGGAAGGAGCCATAGTTGGGAGATATGTTACTTCCACTTTGTAGGTGATGCCCACTAGAAGAATGAATTATAGATTTAATTCTCTAGATGTGTTAGCGTACTGTATTTTATAAGCATTGAATAAGAAATACAAGTCTAAAACTTTCTCCAAGTAGTCTTCCTTCTGATGAAGAAAATATGTTGAAACTATCTAGGGCTATCAAAGAACTTGATTTAATTATGAAACTTTTTTTGGTGGGACCGGGGATTGAACTCAGGGCCTTGCACTTGCCAGGCAAACTCTTATTCTACTGAGCTATTTCCCCAGCCCCTAATTAGGAAAACTTTGGATAAACATTGGAAATGTTTTTAGGAGACATAGACTTAAATAGCTACAAATTATAATCCACATACTTAAAGATAATTTTATTAAAGTATATATATATATATATATATATATATATAGTAACATAGAGATAAGAATAAAGGCCAGTTGGTGTGTAGATGTGGTGAGACATGGACCGGAGCCTGGGGAGGGCTGCCTTCTGTTGCTCAGGAGTCTCAGAAAGTTGAGGCTTGAAGTTGGCAGGTGGCAGCTCCTCCTGCAGGTGCCCTGTCCTTGATTTATAGACAGAGCCCAAGGAGGGCTGCCTTCTGTTGCCTGAGATTCCCAGAAGGCTGGGGCTCAAGGTTGTAGATGGCAGCTCATTCTATGGGTGCCCTATTCTTTGTTTATCTGCTACATGACACCAATGATTGCCTCCTCCCCTGCTTAAAGTATTATTTGTTAGCATTTGCTTGAGCTACGTGTCTGGATATGTCTGGAATATGCTGTGTCTACTAAAGTAGTGATGTATACTCCTTAGCCATTTTTTAAATGTAAAATAAAAAGAAGAGCCTTCTGAGGCTCTGGGCTCACTGGTAGAGAAATCTCAGTGAGTCCTCTGAAGCTACATTCATCGGGCCTTCTCGTTGTTTTGGCACGAGACAAAAGTCATACAGCAAATATGTATCCCATAGATTTGTTTTTATTTTCTTTTTTAAAAAATAATTTTATTACTTTTAATAAGAAATAACAATGAGACAATTTCAAAACATGATAGTAGGACAGCCACAATAATTGATACAATGTATATTGTTGCCTTCATAGTAATTGTTCAGAGTAAAAGATGCAGACATGATAACTCTTATAAACACTACTGGTACAAATATTTCTTTTCTGAGCTAAGATAAAGTAGTTGTATGCATAGTCCAATATTCCATAATATTAGTGGGTTATCAATGGAACCGGTGTCGTTGGAAGCTGTTGATTTGAGCCTTTTACAGCTCAGCATACTTATCTGGTTTTACTTTTTATGCCTTGTGGTTAAAATTTTCTGCTGGATGGTCAAGGCCAAGTTAAAACAAGAACCACATAACAAAACATGTAACTTTATTATCTGACAAGGTCAGTTAAATGCTCCCAGTATTTACCTTGAAACCACGTACAGCATTTTATAGAACTTTTGTCAGTGCCAGCCATCTGGATGAGTCATGACCTTTGCTTGACCAGTTTGCTCTCTGTGAATGCCTGAGAGAATGTTTTCTTTCTAGGTGACTCACCTTAGGCACACTATACATCATTGATCCCTTTCTTCTGTGGTCCCATAATGTCCTTGAACTGAAAATTTGGGACACCACTGATGATGATACAGCTTCTCTTATGTCCTGAGTCTTCACTGATCTTGAAGGGCTAGGGATAAAATATTGGTTATCCTTGTAACCCTTCTTTTTCTCTAAATTTTGGTCTACAAACTTAAATTGTTAGCCCTCCAGAAGAGAAGTTTAATGATACTATTACTCTATAAAATAGGTACTCGAGCTTAACATCACTGTCTTTGTGAATATCAAGTACCTTAGACTTAAGATGGAACTAGCATTTTCTATCAATCATTGATATTCTAATAAATCCCTATATAGTGTGATAAAAAACAGTTGCACATTTTTAGATAGCGATTTATAAATCTAACAATACAAAATTATAGGAGGTCAATCCTATGGCATTTTTTCTTGTTTCTTATTCTCTTTTATTACCCTTTTTTTTTTTTAAAACAAACATTTACCTGAGAATATAGCAATAATCGAAGTGACATTAGAAGCAGCACACATAAAAAGATAAGAATGACAGGCATTCTAAACATGGTTATAGCATTACACATTGCTATCTTCACTCTCGAAAACCTGTTGGAGATTCTTAGAACCATTTTTTAATTTATCCCGTGTATTTCAATGCATAGTTTTACCCCTACCTATTTCCTAACTTTTCTGCTTTCTGTCTCTTCGTTGTTTAATCCTTAAGTTCTTGATTTCCATTTAGCTGTGTTATACCTTTCCATTTTTATTTCTTCTTTTGAGTTCTTACGCTAGGGACACTATGCAATGTTTACACATCTAGGTCTGGTTTATTTCACTTATGAGTATATCTTCAAGATACATCCACTTATATATGAAGGCTTCAAGTTTATCATTCTTTACAGCTGAGTAATATTGCATTGCAAAGAAATACCACATCTCTTGAAACCATTCTTCAGGTGACAGGCATTTTGGTTGTTTCCAAGATTTGGCTATCACAAATTGTGCTGCTATAAACATAGGTGCACAAACACCACTATGATATGATGTTTTCAGTTCTTATATAAAAATTCCCAGTAGGGGAATAGCTGGATTGAATGGGATTTCCAGTTCTAGTTTCTTAAGGAGTCTCCACACAGATTTCCATAATGGTTGCACCAGTCTGCATTCCCACCAACAGTTGAGAAGTCTTCCTTTTTCCATAGCATCTCCCACATTTGTTGATTTCTTTATGATAGTCACTCTTTCTGGGCTGAGATGGTATCTAAGAGTTGTTTTAATCTACATATCTTGTTGGCTAGTGATGTGGATCATTTCTTCATGGATTTATAAACTTCTAGTATTTCTTCCTCTGTGTTCATCTCAGATGCCCATTTCTGGATTGGATCTCTCAATTTTTGGACCCTAACTTTTTTGTTCTTTATAAATTCTAGCTAGAAGACCTTTGAATACTTATCAGTTAAGATTTTTTCAATATTTGTGGGTTGTACTTTTACTCTATTGGTAATTTCTTTTGACATGTGAAAACTTCTCAGCCAGAGGAGTTCCCAGTTGTTTATTCTTTCAAGTGTTAAACGTGCATTTTGATTTTTGTCTATGAACTGTTTGCCTACCCGATGTCTTCAAGGTTTCCTCCTACTTTCTATTCCAGGAGATTTAGTGTTTCTGATTTAAGATTTAGATCTTTAATCCATTTTGACTTTAGTTTAGTGCATGATGATAGACCTAAGTCATGTTTTAATTTTTGGCATGTAGAGAGACAGTTTTTCCAACACCATTTGTTAAAGAGGCTATCTATGTTTGGCCCTTTGTCGAAGATAATGTGGCTGAGTGTGTTTGTGTTTGCTTCTGCATCTTCTAATATGTTCCATTGATCCTTAGGTCTATTTTCTGTCAATGCTATGATGATTTTATCAATGTAACTGTGTGGTATAATTTTAAGGCAGGAATTGTAATGCCTCCTGCTTTATCTTTGTTGCTCAGGAATGTCTTTGCCATTCTAAGTCTTTTCTGGTTCCAAATAAATTTTAGGAATGATTTCTCTAGGTCTGTGTGGTATGTTAATGGTATTTTGATAAGGATTGCAGTAAATCTGTATAGCAATTTAGGGAGTATGTCTATCTTCACAATGTTAGTTCTTCCTATGCAGAAGTAGGAAATATGAGATATCTTTCCACTTTCTGAAATCCTCTGTGTTCTCTTTTTTTCTTTTTTTTTAAATTTTTATTTATTTATTTACTTTTTTATGGCCGGCTCAGCCCACCCTGAGGGCAGGGCTGGCGCAGCATATGGTGCCGGGGATCGAACCGCGGTCCCAGCAGCTGCCTAAGCTTTCTAAACAGGTGCTTTAGACCACTGAGCCATCCCACCGGGCCTGTTCTCTTTTTTTCATAGTACTGTAATTTTCATTGAATATGTCTTTTACTTCTTTAGTTAGATCCATTCCTAAGTATTTAATTTTCTGTGGTGCTATTATAAAAGGTATTGTTTGTTTAATTTCTCTCTCAATGTGTTTGTTATCTGTGTAAAGGAATGCTGTTGACTTTTAGATATTGACTTTGTATCCTACTATGCTACTGAATTTGAGTATCAATTCTAGTAGCTTCTTGGTGGAGTTTTTGAGGTTTTCCAAGTAGAGTATCATGCCATCTTCAAATAATCGTAGTTCAACTTATTTACCTATTTTTATTCCTTTTATTTCTCTCACTTGGCTAATGTCTCTAGTTAATGGTTCCAGAACTATATTAAATAGCAGTGGTGATAGAGGACATTCTTGTCTTATACCAGATGTCAGAGTAAAAGACTTCAGTTTTTCCCCATTCAGAACTATGTTAGCCACTGGATTGTCAAAGATGGCCTTTTATCAAATTGAGGTAGAGGCCATCTATTCCAATTTTCTGTAGTACGTTGACCCTGAATGATTGTTGCACTGTGTCAAAAGGCTTTACTTCATGAATTGAGATGATTATATGGTTTTTGGATTTGGCTCTATTGATATAGTGTATTACACTTATAGATTGTTGTATGTTGAACCATCCTTGCATTCCTGGGATGAATCCTACCTGGTCATGATGTATAATCTTCATAATGATTTGCTGTATTCTATGTGTGAGGATTTTAGCATCTAGGATCATGAGAGAGATTGGCCTGTATTTCTCTTTTGCAGCTGCAATTTTCTCTGGTTTTGATATCAGTATAATAGCTGCCCCCAGGAATCATTTGGGTAATATTGCTTCCTTTTCAAGTTCACTGAAGAGTTTGAGGAGTATTGGGATTACATGCTCTGTAAATTACTTATTGAATTCAGCATTGAATCCATCAGGACTTGGACTTTTCTTTGTTGGAAGGCTTTTTATTACATTTTGTATTTCATTGACTATTATTGGGTTATTGATAGTTCTTATATCTTCTTGATTCAGTTTTAGTGAATTGTACCTTTCTAGGAATCTGTCCGTTTCATCTGTGTCTTCAGTTCTGTAAGAGTATAGATTCTCAAAGTAGCCATTAATGATCTTCTGAATCTCCACTAGGTCTGTGGGAATGTTGCTCTTTTCATTCCTTATTGCTTGAATTTGTGTCTTTTCTTTCCTCTTTTTTGATGAGGTTAGCTAGGGGCTTATCAATTTTATTTATTCTTTCAAAGAACCATCTTTTTGATTCTTTAGTTGTTTGTATTGTTTTCTTGTCTCAATTTAATTATTTTCTGCTCTAATCTTTATAATTTCCATCTGTCTAAGTGCTTTGCGTTTGATTTGCTCTTCCTTTTCTAAATGATTTAGGTGTAGGATTAGAGTGTTTATTTGTTGCTGTTCTGTTTTCTTAATGTGTGAGTTCAGAGCTATAAATTGCCCTCCGAGAACTGCTTTCATTCAATCCCATAAATTCCTGTAGGTTGTGTTTGAATTTTCACTAAATTATAAATACTGTTTAATTTCATCTGTAACCCACTGGTTGCTAAGGAGGGTGTTGTTTAATTTCCATGTATTTCTGGGGCTTTTGTGGATTGTTTTGTCATTTATTTCCATTTTCACTGCACCATGGTCAGATAATATGCAAGGGATAATTTCTGTTTTCTTGCATGACCTATAGACCAGTATGTGGTCTAGTTTAAAAAATGTCGCATGTGCAGCTAAAAAAATGTGTATTCAGAAGGGATTGAGTGGAACACTTTATGTACGTCCACTAAATACAGTTGTTCCAAGATCTGGGTCTGATCTGCTACTTCTTTGCTAGTTTGTCTGTTTGACCTATCTTTTTGGGATAAAGGGGTGTTAAGATCTCCTATTCAGGTTGTTGTATTGAATATTCCATTTTTCATGTCCATTAAGATTTGTCTTATATAGCTGGGTGCTGCCATGTTAGATACATGTGTATTTATGAGTGTTACCTCTTTGTCTTGAATTTTGCTCTTAACCATTATGTAGTGGCTTTCTTTATTTCATTTGATTGATCTTGGTTTGCAGTTAGGACTATTTGAAAATTTTATTGCTTCCCCCAGCTTTTTTTTTTTTTTTTTTTTTTTCTGAGGTTCTGGTAATATAGTATCGTTTTCCACCCTTTGACTTTCATCCTGTGAATTTCTTTATGAGTTAAGTGTGTTTCTTGTATACTGCATATTGTTGGATTTTGCTTTCTAATCCACTGTACCAGTTTATTTCTCTTAATTGGAGAATTAAGTCCATTTAAATTGATGATGATAATTGAAATGTATTAACTTATGATCGACATGCTTTTTACCTACTATTGTTTACCCCTTTTTCACCTGTATTCAGTTGGTTGTCCTATTTGATGGGTTCTTTCCGTTCTCATTCCTGGAGTTTCCGTCATTTTGGTCCCTCTCTAAAATATTTCTTAGTAGTCTGTGTAGGATTGGCTTTTTCATCATAAAATTCTGTAGTTGTTCTTTGGAACGGAAATATTTCACTTCTTTCTCATACTTGAAAGAGAGTTTTGCTGGGTATAGCAGTCTGGGCTAGAATTTGTTTTCATGGAGGACTTGAAGAACTCTTCTCCATGCTCTTCTTGACTTCATGGTTTTTCAAGTGAAATTTGCCGTTATTTTGATGGATTTTCCTTTAAATGTGATCTGTTTCTTTTCTTTAGTGGTTTTTAGTATATTATTCATCTGCTGGTTTTCTGGGATCTTCACTATTATATGTCTGGTTGTGTTTTTAGTTGAGTTAATGTTACTTGGAGTTCTATATGCTTCAGTTACCTGGATGCCATATTCTTTTCTCACTTGGCTAATGTCTCTAGCTAATGGTTCCAGAACTATATTAAATAGCAGTGGTGATAGAGGACATTCTGGTCTTATACCAGATCTCAGAGTAAAAGACTTCCATTTTTCCCCATTCAGAACTATATTAGCCATTGGATTGTCACAGATGGCTTTTTATCAAATTGAGGTAGAGGCCATCTATTCCAATTTTCTGTAGTACCTTGAACATGAATGAGTGTTGGACTTTGTCAAAAGGCTTTACTGCATGAATTGAGATAATCATATGGTTTTTGGATTTGACTCTATTGATATAGTGGAAAACTTTGGGAATTTTTCTACTGTTACTTTTGCCCAGGACAAGGACATCTTATTATAGTGGTACAGCAGATTCACCTTCAAGGGCTACAGTAGGAAGAAGTGGAGCACAGCAGCCAGACCCAAGCCACACCCACCCGGAAGAGTTTGAATTTGGTAGATCCAGATCTGGTGCTATGTAAGAACTCTACCAAAGCTGTACACCAAACGTAAGAAGGCAGGGTTATACAAAATGAGAAAGAGGAGTAAATGCTTCAGGTGCTGAGCACACGCAGAACAAATGCAGGATGCAATAGCATAGAAGAAATTGGAAATCACTCACCTGAAATCTCTGAAATAACATAAAGAATCAACTGCAGAAAGATATAATGAAAATCATATCAGAAATAATTTCTTAAGTGAAAAGGAATAATAACTGTAATGAAAGAAGTACTAGGTGCTTCTAAAGAAGACACTGATAAAGAAGTAGAGAAAATAGAAAAATGATAGAATCCTTGAATGAACAATATAGGAAAGTAATAAAATGCATGTTATTGTTTATGTCTAGTTGTCCCCTCAAAGCCTCATGTAGTCATTGGGTGGGGACTTCTATGGATTGAGACTTGACTCATGAGTCACCAGGATTATGTGTTTTAGTACTGATGGGATTATCGGTCTGAATAGGGCTGGGACTATGGGTGTGGTCTAGGGCAGATATCCTAAGGCAGAGAGCCTGATAGGAATATAAAGAGACAGACAGACAGACTAGAGCTGTTGTTGCTGCTCTGCTGCGCTGATTAATTGACTGCCTCTGTCACCATTTTGTTGCTGTTCCACCACCATGAACTGGATTCTTTCTGCTCTGTTCCTCTCAGGCTTGGGCCAGCCAAATATGGACTGAAACCTCCAGTAACTGTGACCTAAATAAACCTTTCCTTCCTTCATTTTGAGTGTCGGATATTTGTCTCAGCAATGAGTGAAAAGTAACTAAGACAATGCATGAAGCAGATTAACAGTGCTATACAGGAACTTACAACCTCAGTTACAAGCTGGAAAAATTTTTTAAATGAAAGTGAAAATAGACTTTCAGACCTCAAAGACACCATTGCAGCTAGTTAAGAGGTAAGAAAATATCTCTTAAAAACAATTAAGATCCAGGAAATAATAATAATTCAGCATCTGTGAGGTGATGCACAGATGAGCAATGTGAGAGTAATAGGCATCAATGAGAAAGAAGGAGTCAATACAAATGATATAAAAAGAATATGGGCAGAAGTAGTAGCAGAAAACTTTTCCTAAATATTAGGAAACAATTTGACATTCAGAGAACTGAAGAATATAGAACTCCAAAAAACATCAACCCAACTAAAATCACATTCAGATGTATAATAATGAAGATCCTAGAAATTCAGCACAGGACCAGGGTACTCAAAGCCACTAGAGAAGAGAAACAGATCACATTTAAAGGAAAAACCATTAGAAGAATAATGGCAGATTTCTCTTTACAAACCCTCAAGTCAAGAAGACCATGGAGCAAAGTACTACAAGTCTTGCAAGAAAACAAATTCCAGCCCAGACAGCTAAACCCAGCAAAACACTGAAGTTCAATGGAGAAGTGAAGTACTTCCAGGACAAAGAACAACTAAAGAATTTCATGATGACAAAGCCAACCCTACACAGCTTACTAGAAGATATCCTAGAGAGGGATCAAAATGACCACAACTCCATGAAGGAGAATGGAAAGAGCCCACCAAATATGACAAACAATTAAACACAGGAGAAAAAGAGGCATACAAAGCAGTTTATCAACTATTCTTTTGTATACAGTAGCAGAATATGACCATCAGCATATTCTGCAAATGGACTTCTTCTGCACCCTATGGATCATGATTCTGTCCAGATCTACAGGGTAGATATCAAGGAAATAGCAGTAGCTCAGTCCCACAAGTAACACCTGGCCACAAGTAAGCATCATGGCCACTATCTGTATATGTGACATACTAGAACTTTGTGTGATATCCTATCCCCAAACTGTTAGAAGTCCTGGAGATATATTTACCATTCCAGTATTTATGTTATATTTTATTCTTAGTAATTTTTTTACTACCGTGGAAACTTTCCTAGTTGATACCTTTATATGTATTGACCTATTCAAATACTATGTGAGTACTCTGAATTGATCACAGATTCGTACATATCATACACAAAATTCTACCCTCCAATTTGGACTCATGATTTGATTTGAATTTTGAAATATTTAACTTAATTTTTAATTAATTAATATTTAATTAATTTTCTGAATATTATTTAATTACATTTTTTGTTTTGTAAAAAAGAAACAGAACTGAGCAGAGGAAATAGTGTCATTTCTAATTAAAATTTTATAAGTGATGCAGAACTTTACTTGACAAAGCAATATGAATTTCACAGTTTTTGTTGTAAAACATAGTGTTGTCTTCCAACTAGTTATTCATTTTACCAGATAGATGCATGTAAAATTGAAAGAAGAAAAGAAAAAGAAAGCAATATATAAGAAATGAAGAAGAGGAAAATTACTAACAATTGAAAAATGAGACAAATTATTGGGGGAACTTGTCTTATTATGGATTTTCATTTCTCATTGACTGAAATTACATCACGTGATTCTTCTGCACCGCAAAATGAGCTCTTTATCTACATAGAGAGATCTTTTTAAAAAAGCTTTATTTATTTATTTATTTATCTATCTATCTCTTTATTTATTTATTTAGTTAGTTAGTTATTTAGTCTTTTTTGAAACAGAGTCTCACTATGCAGTTCAGGCTGGCCGTGAGTTCACTTTTGTAGCCCAGGCTGGTCTCGAACTCACACCGATTCTCCTGCCTCAGCTTCCCAAGTGCTGGGATTATAGGCATGTGCCACCACACCCAGTTTTTATAGAGAGATCTTTAGTTGAGAAAAATATTGGTAACTCTTGCTTCAAGGACTACACACCATCCATCTGTAATTTTTTATTTTTGTTTGTTTATTTATTTATTTATTTTTTTGAGACAGGGTCTCACTCTGTAAATTAGCCTGGCTTTGAACACACTTGGGTAGCTCAGGCAGGCCTTGAGCTCATGAAAATCCTCTGCGTTAGCCTCCCACATACTAGGATTACAGGCATTAGCAACTACATCTGGCCACCTTTTTATTATGTTTTGTGCATTTATTTATTTGTTTATTTATTTATTTATTTATTTATTTTGTATTTTAGGGAAAGGTCTACAGGGTATTCAGGGTCTCACTACTAGATCAGACTCATAGTGATCCATCTCTTTACAGCCTCCCAAGAGCTGGGATTACAGGCTTGCCCCACCATTCTACCATAGTCAGTCTCAATTGTCCTCTCAGGATGTCTCCGGAGGTGAGGCTGCCACAGCAGGTCTGGGGATCGAACCCCTGGCCCCTGTGCCTGCTTGCAGGCACTTTAATCCACTGAGCTATTTCTGCCACTCTTTTATTTTGAATGTATCTACTCCAAAAGAAGCAATCCCGAGTTCACCCCAGACTTTGCTGCTTAATGTCCAAGGCTTCCAGATGTGTAGTGCTTTCCCTGTCATATCTTTTATTTTTCTCTCTGTCAGATCTTAACCTGGCTGCATCTTTCTGGAAGTTTCATCACCCCTGATGGGCTGAGCTGACCACTGAGCTTTGGATGTTCCTACGTGATAAATGCATGCAGCATCAATGAAGCAACATTTCCTTTTCCACCTAGTGTATGAACTGTAATCTTGATGCCATAGTTCATTGCCTTTGAAGTAAAGCACAGGGAAACTTTGAACTAAACCCAAGTCAGAATTCTCACAAATCGATTCTACACGCATTGTGGTCTGGCCTCAGGCATTTCGCTTGTTTGTCCTCTGCGCAAACTGTCAAAGCAGCAGGTGGATTCAATGAGGAAAAATGGAATGATGGGTCAATTCAGTCAGCACGGTTAATCCTGTTATCTCAGGTAGATACAGCTTCTGAGTCTTTGATTTCTGATTCATGGATCTCCAAAAGCAACAACAGCCACAGAAGGGACAAGTAAATCCTGAATACACTCGAAGTCCACCTGTGCTGGCTTGGAATAGAGGAATTTAGGAAAATTACTACCAGCCTCTCTATTCTTCTTGCAGAACCCCTATTTCTTTTCAATGTACAAAATATGCCAGGATTTCTATGGGGGGGGGCTGCATCCCACATTGTGTTTCACTGCACAAATAATGACACTTTGGTTTATGCTCCCTCAGTGACCTGAATATAGAACACAGCAATTTCAACCAGTCTCTGTCCAATGCTCTTTGCAGCACTTCTCAGTTATGATCAGCAGGAGGAGAAACAAGAAATGCTTTGCCACTGGAAGCTGATGGAATGAAGCCTGTTTCATTTAAAAGTATCTCATGTACTGAATTTGAACCTATACCCCAATCGGGGGTTATGGGAAAGAAGGCACGCAGTTGCTCAGATTCCATTCAATAAGTGCAGGCAAAGTAAAGAATCTGAGTAAACTCAGGGTCCTACATGTGGCTAGAGATGAATTCTGAAATCACTTCCTGTGGGTTCTGGGGACCTTAAATTCAGGTCTGGCGTGGGCTGCTGGTGTGCATATTTTAGCCACTAGGGGACAGCATGGCACAGAAAGTGTGGTGCATGCAGCTGGTCCTCTGCTTTACAGAATGTGGATCTCTGGAGTCTGGGACAGGCAGGCCCTCAAAAAGCAATCAAAAAAATAGTCTCCACAACGACCACCATGGAAAAAATATGTAAGCCATGTTCAAAGATTGCCACATCGCTTTGTTATTCATGGCACTATCTAGAGAAAATTAGATGACTACACTTAGAGATTTACTAGTAATGAAAGAAAAATCTGAGAGCAGCCAGTTAAACCGAAGGCTGTCAGAAAGGTTAAGGCATAACTGCGCTTACCTGGGCATAAGGGCACTTCACAGTGTGTAGAACTAGGTGCTGTAGGTTTACACAGCAGCAGCTGGTGTTTACCCAGCCTTGTGAGGCTGGGCAGGCTGCTTTTTTTTTTTTTTTTTTTTTTCAATGGACAGGCAAATTTAATAGGAAAATATTAAAAAAAATCCTAAGATTTAAGATGTTAGCAATTTCAAGCACAGGAGATATCTCAGGGAATAAGTGCTTGCCTGGCAAGTGTGAGGCCCTGGGTTTGATACCCCATACCAAAAATAGATTTTAGTGATTTCAAATATTTTACGTATTAGGGTTTGGTCTTGTATTTAAAATTTTTGGAGTTCATTCCTAATAGAAAATTTAAAGTTTTTGTAGTTCTTTTTATGTATTTAGTACAGGGTCTACAGGGTCTCACCGTGTAGATCAACTCCTAGTGATCCTCCTGTTTTCAGCCTCAAGTGCTCAGATTACAGGCACACACCATCATGCCCAGTCTCAGTCACCTTCTCAGTGTGCTGCAGGGATGGGGGCAACACAGCGCACTGAGGATTGAGCCCTGGTCCCTGCACTCTGCCTAAACAAGTGCTTTATTTTTATTTTTTTAATATTACTTTTAATAAGAAATAACAATGCAACAGTTTCAAAACACGTTCGTAGTATATTCTCAATAATTGATACAATGCATATTGTCCTCGTAGTAGTTATACAGAGCACAGGATGTAGACATGGTAATATTTCTAATCATTGTTGGTACAAAAAATTTCTTCTCATTGGACTAAGAGAAAATAGTTGTATTCACAGTCCTGAGTCTAAGTCTTGGAGATTTGCTTTGCTCATCGGAGAGGTGTGGACCATAACAATAGCCACCTCCTAGGGAGGCTGTGAGGCTTCAACGGAGGGAGGCAAGTGAAGAGCTTGACTCAGCTGCCGCGTCCATGTAGGCCAGGACTATAAATAGGGTGTTCTTACAGCTCACTGTTGGAATAGACTTTGTCCTTCCCAAAACTTTTCTGCCCAGAGCTCAGACTCCTTGGTGAGAGGCGGGGCCTAGGAATAAATGGGACTAGCTGGAGGAGGAACTAGAGGAAAAACTCTATAGGCTGCAGGAGGGCCTTCCTGGTGGCTCAGCAGGCTCATGGCGGCAGTAAGACACCAGAGCTGGCCAGCTGGTTGTACGTGTCCTCTCTGGGCCTTGCGGGCCACCATCAGCACAGAGTAGTGCGGGGCTCGAGGATGCATAGCTTCTGGTGTCAACCGCTCTCCTCCTGTGTCTCTGCTGAGCTTGAAGCTGTGTTGGCGGGAAAGCCCTTGCCTCCTGTCTGTTTTAATACTTACAACTTTTGGCCTCTTCTTTCCAGCTCTTTGCTTTTTCATTTCTTTTAATCTTGCTTCTGAGTTCATCAGTCTGTTTTCACCTGCCTGCAACCATCTCTTTTATTTATCTGCCCATTCAACAACTTTTTATGGAGGATTTTCTGTGAGCTGTGTACTGGAGATATAGTCATGAATGGAGAATAAGATCTGTTTTCATTAAACTTTCTAGCAGGGAAAACAAATTATAAGAAGAAAATAAATCAGATAGTCTCTGATAGTGGTGAAATAGTAGGTGGTGGGGTGAATAAAGTTGTGATTCATAAGATGTGGTGGTCAAGGACTTCTCCAAGTAGGGCACAAAGCATCCATGGGCAATCTCAGCTTCCAGGCCAGTGCCAGTGGACATACTGGTGGGAACTAGAGCCATGAGTTGTGGTTGGAACAGGGGCATGCTGGGAAAGAGGGCAGAAACTGGCTCCCCATGCGAGGCTGTATAGGCCAGCGTAAGTCAGTTGAGTTTGCTTTTAAAGCAAAAAGGTGTGTTTCTGGCTCTTTTCCCATAAGAAATTATCTTCTATGTATAGAGAGTGTCTACTTTTCTTCCCTGCTTTACAGTTTAGGTTTCACTCTGAGCAGCGTATGGGTTGGGCCCCATGCTCCCCTTGGTACAGCTGACCCTTGGGGATGCTGGCCTCTGATGTGGGGATAGCCACGTGGGTCAAGAGCACTCTGGTCTAGTCTGCATAAGACTGAAGTCCTGGGGAACAAGGATCCCTGGTTGTGGTAAGCTTCTGGGATGTCCTCTGAGCACAAGGAAATTTTAGAAAGGAAAGACCTTCTGGAAAAATAAAACAAAACCACTGTGTACCTCTGTTAACACTGAGATTTGTTTTTAAGGAATTACATCAAACAGTCTTTACTAGTTGAGCAAGCATTAATAGCAAAGGGCAGTGTGACAGATAGAGCAAAAAGCCCTTGATTTCCTGGCACCTTCAGCTACCATATGTTTTTTTTTTTTTTTTTTTTTTTTAAAAAAAAAACAAGGCTCACTAGGTCATTTAGCCATTAATATTATGTAAGTGACCCAGACAGGGGGAGTTTCCAGAGTATCTGTCAGTGATCTCAGCCCTTTGCTCCTTTGGTCACCCCATACTTAGTTCCCCTTCATAGTGCTGATAATTTTGGTCCCTAATCAGGGTAGCGGCTGAAGGTTGTGCAGTTACTAGTGACTGGGGCACAAATTCTATGAAGGTACAAAAATATAATTTTTATGAGCAAATATCTTGCTAAAGGATAAGGTAGAGTTTAACCTCCCTTTATCTGCTCAGTTACTGTCCACTGAGCATTTGCCTACGATGGGTGGTAGACAGACAAGAGAGGAGAAATGTATTTCCTTCTTGTCTATGGATTTCAGCTGCTGTAGGAGTGGAACGTGGAGAACACACAAATGCACTGGGCTGAGTGCCCTTCAGTGCAGTGAGAGCTGGTGCTGGGCCACAGGAGTGGCAGGGGCTGGGGCAAGCTGGAAGGTAGCCGCCCGTTACAAGGAAAAGGAGACGTTTGCAGTAACACAGGGAGCTGTGTGAGGAAAGGTGGCTCTGTATTGCTGAGTCTTTAATTTTGTTTTGTGGTGCCAGGGATGGAACCCAGTGTCCTCATCTTGCACTGCTTTCCTGGATCCCTATTTATTGATTTATTATTTTAATTTTGAGACAGAGTCTCAAGAAATTGCTTAGTTGCCAGGCTGGGCTTGAACTTGGGATCCTGCCTTCTCTGTCTCCCAATGTGTCGAAACTACAGGCATGTGCCACTGTGCCTTGCTTTAAATCTTTAACTTTTTGAAAGATGAAGAACATCAATAGTGTTACATAAATATGCTATTTTTAAAATACAGGCAATTTTAATTTCCTGTTCATCTACTTTTAATTAGATCCATACATTAAAAATTAATATCTTAATATTAGTGTAGATTTCCTACATATGTACATAGATAACTCATATGTTTGTCAGGACCAAATAAAACATTATCTATATGTGTATATCCCAGTAGCCATATGCATTACATGTCTATTCATACTATATATTACATATTTATATCTATCTGTGTCTGTATAGCTGTTTGACAGTTGACCAGTCAATTTCAAGTTTGCATCCTCTGAATGAGAATATTACAGATGAATATTGCAATCTACTCTCGCAAAATAACACTTTAATCTAATCTGTCTCTGATTTACTGGTTGCCAGTCTGAACTTCAAGGGCTTCTGTTCAAAGGGTGAGAAAGAATGTGGCCAAGTTAGGGAAGAACAGAGGGATAGACAAAGGCACAAAGTGTCCTAGTGTGACAGTACCAGAAGGAGAAATAAAGACCTGCCTCACTTCCTGTGCTTGTGTCTTCAGATCTTCACAAACTGGGCTTTCAGGACGGTGGATGGCCTCATCTTGCTTAAACAGAAAGGTCCTGGAAAAAACAGGCCTTGGTTGGGAGGAAAATGCTATGCGTTTGGTGATCTTAGATTTATAAATGAAAGGCAGATGATGGGAAGAAACAGCAGTCTTCCCCCACTGGCCCTCCTGAGTGCCATGAGGAACCAAACCTCACTGTCACATTTAATTCAGACAAGACTCTCCCAAGGCCCAACCTGTCTGCCAGCAGTGGCATTGTTCTCAGCTCAGCACTGGTGTCCTCAGCGAACAGGATGTTATAAAAGAGATAAGTTGGAGCACAGAATCTTCCAAGCACTGGGACATCAGAAGACACCCAAACATTAACACTGGATATCTCAAGTACTTTGCCTTCTGAGTCATGAGACATTCAGAGAACTTTGACCACTGATGTTTACTAAGATCTTCCCAGCTAACATCTCTTGCCTATTTTCAAGCCCTATGCACAGGTCCTCTTCCCTTTGTTTGTTACATGTGGCTTTTTTTGTCTTCTGTCTGCCTGCACCTAGGCACAATAAATTCTATGCCATGTACCCTTTGTACAAGCCTGGTGGTCCTAGCTGGTCTCTGTCTCGTGGTATTCCTTATACTCACAAGTTGCCTTGCAATTTTCTTGCCTTCTGAAGAGAACAGGCATGGGATCTCCTGCCTAAGGGTCATCTGGACAGCACAGGGTTGGCTTGGGCACATGCTACAGCAAAGCAAGAGAGCAATGGCCAACAGAACCAGTGACTGGCTATGTTGAACACAGTCCTTCATAAACAACAATCCCACTCTGGCTCAAAGAGCAAAACCCGCCGAGAAAAATCACCCAGAGGTATTGCCTGAGCAATAAAACACCACACCCTAACTGGGAGAGATGACATCAAAGTAGTCTGCAGGGCCAGGGTCTTTCAGGGTGCCAAGGACATTCAACCCTCTGGCTTTCCTGCGTTTTCCATCACGCTGTGGCCTGGGTTCCAAAGGGAGAGCACACATCTAGGAATAATGTCACAAATTCTCTAGAAGTTAATTTTGTTGTTGATAAGAAGTGGCTTTCTTCAGAAAAGATAACATGAGTTTCTTGCAAAAGTTCTCCACCTTCACCACTGTTATAGTTTTATTTATATGTATTTATCCCTAAAGTCTCAAGGGATCATAGTCAGGACCTGTGGAAGTGGATTGAATTATAGGGATTTTGTGGCTGATGATGTTAGAAGATAGGACATGGTTGAAAAAGGTGAGCCGCCACAGGCATCTCCCCTTCTAGGCTGTTTCTTTAATTGTTTTCTGCCATGCATCCTCCATGAGGCAAGCAGCTTTTGACCCACCATACCTCTTAGGGCTATGCCACCTTACTTTGGAGCCAGCCAAGTACGGATTGAGATATGGGTCAAAATAAACTTCTTTCCCTTTTTATTTGCTGATATAATGTATTGTATCTCAGCAGTGAAGACAGTAACTAAGTCAAGCTCCAAAAAAGTAAAGAGTTTTCATGTGTAGTTTAAAAGAATTAAACACAAAAATTATAAAAAAGCTGGCTATGAATATTCATGTGTCCAAGTATCCTCGGTCTGTCATGTTTCAGATGAAGTTAGGGATGTTTTGTGGGTCTGTTCTATTGATGTCTTTTAGGTCCCAATTCCATGCACATTTGCCTGATTTACAGTGGCCAATTCCTGCTCTTCGGTGGTGAGGATTCACTCTGGCCATTGAAACGTATAGGAAGAGGTAACTCCCTTCAAAAATCTTTAAACATTATATTAGGATGTGGACATTGCATGTCCATGCTTTCTGACCCTTGGTAGGCTAACTCTGCTGAGTAGGTTTTGTATTCTTCCCCAGAGTTTCCCACTTGGATTCAGCTTCAGTTGCTGACCCCAGCTGGTCTCATGATGTGCTGCTGGCTGCCTTGCCTTCTATGTCCCAGCATCTGGCAACTGTATGAGTGAACCACAGAAACCTTCTTCTCATCTTAGGGTCTGCTTCTTGGGAGATGCCCTGCAAAATCCTTCCCTTAGAAATAATTCCACAGTTTAAAATTTATAGGGAAAGGAAGCATACCTCAACACTAAGAAGCACTGCAGTGGTAGTTTTCTGTCAGGCATATAGCTGCATACTGGTATACATCCTGGATGACTTTGGTTCATTTGCTATCTTGAGACTTGGGCCCATTGGCACTGCCCTTCTAATTTTTTTTTTCACTTTCTTCTGTAGGGTGAGAAGAATTCAAGTTAGATTGGACCAGCTGACAGTATTTTCTCTCGTGAAATGAAATGTGCTGACTGTAGGATTAATGTCTGGCTAACAAAATATAGGGGAAGTGGAACTTTATGTTATAATGAGGCATTGTAAGATGACATACAGTGCACAGTTTGGATTGTCTAAGAAAAATTTGGTGGTCATTAAAGTGAACCTTAAGCCTCAGAAGTGCTGACTACATGGTAAAACATGTATTTTCACTTAAAAGAACCTGTAACAGTGTCACAGTTTATTTTTTTATGTCTCCCCATAGGCCTCTGCGTTGCCGGCTCTGTATTCAACATAGCACTACTGGGAGTGGGTAGGGACCTTCAGAGGCAGGGCCTAGGGAGAGGCCTTAGGTCCTTGTGGGCATGGCCTTGAAGGAAGTAGTAGGATCCTAACCCCTAGTTCTTCTACTCTTTTGTATCCCTTCTTGCTGATGCATCTTTTGCTTCATCATACTCTGCTATGATGAGCTGCCATATCATAGGGGCCAAAGAAATGGGGCCAATGAAACAGGCGCTGAAACCTGCACAGCTGTGAGCCAAAGACAGCCTTTTCTCTCTATACATGGATCAATCTGGGTATTTTGTTATAGTAATGTAAAGATAACACCACCTATCTTAATACAGCTCCCAAATTCTTGGGTATCCTTTGTCTTGAGGAGTCCTATGTTTTTTGTTCTTGACTTAAGACACTATCACTGCCTCATCAACAGAGCATCACCAGTACTGTGTGCAGCTTTTGTGACTTTCAAAGCCAGTAGCATCTGCTTCCTGTCTCTCGGAATACAGTCATACTTACTGTCATTTTTTCCTTAACTTGTGAAGAGTGCCCAAACCTGTGAGCACCAAATGAGTTTTTACCCACTAAATAATATATTTGGACAGAATTCTAAAAATTCCAGGACTTTCACACTTTCCTGGGCCTGTACCTGAGGCAATATAAGCTGCTTAAGCTTAGTAGTATCCCTCTGAACCTTTTGGGTAATCTCTGGTTACCACTTAAAATGCACAGAAGCACAGGAGAGTAGGGAGGACCAATGGGGTGGGGGTTCTGCCTTGTTCCTGAGCTGCTGCACACACCAAGTGTGGAGACGTTGCTTTCTTAAAACAAGATGAATCCTGGAGCCTATGGGTAAGCCATTGGAACCAAGCCATGGGCTAGAAGAGAGTCATACAGTGGTGTGGAAAGGCCCTGTGCAGGTGTTTGCCAATGTCCTACAGCACCCCAAGCTCCTCCAAAAGTTATCTGGGCATGAATTGTCTTCAAGCAACTCCCAGTGACCTCTCATGAGCAGAGGTCAGTGAAGCTCATTGTGTTCCTCAAAGCGAGGGATGAGTGGTTGCCGCTGTATTAGGCCACCGTGCAGCAGAATAATGACCAAATAACAAATATATGGTCCTTGCACTTTGTAAAATACTCTTTCTGGCAATCAGGTGTGAAAATTATGCCTAAGTCATTGAGAATAAAAATGATCGAAGAAATGAATGTGCTTTGCAATAAAATGCAAATAAAATGTATCCTATTGTGAAGCCTCTATCAGAACACAGAAAGGATGGATTTCAGCCTGCATATGCGGATATGAAGAAGAACTGACCTTAGGTGTTTTCATAATGCAGCTTCACTTGCTCCTGTCCTCGTTCTCTTTCTCTGCAGTGCTGAGCAGTGGGAGCTGCTGAACTTGGCCATCATCTTTGAACCCTATGCCATCTCCTGCTGTTTCCTTGCTCCCATGGCCATTAGTAGGTTTCTGCTTAGGTCTTTGAGTCCCTTTCACATACAGCTTCCTGAGCCAGTTCTGTCAATACCTAGGATAACATAGCAGTGTGCCAAGGCATGGCACAGTCTGGGCTAGTGACAGCCTTGTGGCTCCTTTCGTGGCTACATTGCTCTGCACCACGCTGCCTTCCTGGGGCTCTAAGGGGGAGATGGAATGGGCCAAAGAGTGAAGTAGGCCTATTTTGACTGATTTGGGCTATAGGCAAAAATGGGGACAGATATCCAGATATTTCAAGGGAATCCTGAAATGAAAATTTTCACATAGCATCTTCTGATATTAACTGCATGCATCCAAGACAAGATTTTAAAATATACTGTAATGGCAAAATGAAGCATGTCTGTGAGCCATTCCTACAGCCTGCTGGTGAGTAACCTCTGTGACTTAGTTAATGTATGTGTGGGTTGCAAGGAATGGGAGACAAAGAATGAGCAGATCAAAGAATAAAAGGAAATACTGGAACCCAAATTCTGACTATTTCAAAGCATGATCCCAGTAAAGCAGAGGAGGATGAGGAACAATATTAAACATGAAGCAAGAGAGATTTTCAATCTAGCCTCAAAGTCGGTGTCTGTCTTTGTGTAAAATAATCAGCGTTATCATCAGCTGTGCATTTCCAAGAGTTCAAAGTGCAGGTCTCTGAGCCCAAAGTATTTCCTCTAAAAAAGATCAAGAGGTGGAAATAATTCAACAGGAAAGGGCTGCAACACTCTGATAAGTCAAATGACAGAGTTTTAAACAAGCAGATTTCATTTCTGATGACAATTGTGTGTTAGGTTTATCCTCCAACTCAAAAGCAGAAGCAATTGTAGTGCACTAGCAGTTCTTAACTTTGAATATGGTACTATTCCAACAGTAATCAAAAAGTCTCCCGCTTAGACATAATCATTGCTCTTTTGTATTTAGCTTTCAAAATGTAATTAAAACAATATATTTAACTTAGGGGTCCACAGAATTAGCCAGGGACAAAGGAATGGAAAACAGCTAGTTAGATGCAGATCACCTGGGATTCAGCTAAGAGGAAGACACCAGTATAGATGTCCTGGTGCTGTCAAGAGAGTGCCTAGGCAGAGCCAAAGATAGATTTATGGAGAAAAGCCTGAAATGAAGGTCAGACATCTCAGAAGATAGAATAAGGCATAATTACCTAAGATCCTCCACATTATGACGTCTCTGCAAGGTATGGAAGAGATCTTTGGAGGACTGTTTGCAGTGGAAAGATTACTTCTGGTTAGGGCTCTCATTGAAGGCAAGAGAAAGAAAAGCAAAGCAAAACCACTACCAGTTGGGTTGAAGTTAAAAGTGAAATATTTCACCAATAACACTCTCCAGGGTCTCTAGTGATGCGATCAGGATTTAGTTACTCTCTTCTGCAGGGCCTGACTACACAGGAGGCCAAAACCTCCAAGCTAACACTTAAGTCTCAGGATGAAGTCCAAGAGAAAAGGGGCATCTTATTCTGGTGACTCGAGCCCAGACTCCACAAGTAGCTCTGATTGCACCAACCTCAGATGCTAACTCTCGACCCAATCCTGTAGCCCAGGAGCTAGTAGGACTCTGCTGTCTCAGACTTGGTGAGCTCATACTGTCCTACGCAGAAGGTTCTTTTTATGTCTTTTTACCCTCTCACCCTTTTTCTTTCTGTGATTTGGCTTGAGTCCTTTGCATTGATCTTTCAGTTCACGGGCATTGTCTTTTCTGCATCCCCTCTGTCATTAATCCAATGTATTGAGTTCTTGCTTTTATATGCTACATATTTCACATTTACATTGCCATTAGATTTTTAAAAAATTAAATTCACCCAAAGGCATATGAAAGTGTGTTCAAAGAAGCATTTTTGGATATAAACTACGACCATTTCTATTAAAAACGGAATGGATAAATTGTGTCATATTCAGTAGTAAGATAGCATACTATAATGAAAATGAATAAATTGCCACCACATGTGAAATCATAGGTAAGAGTTTGAAACATGAAATTAAGAGAAAAGCATCAGAAACAAAATAATGGGTGATTACATTATAGAAAGTTCAAAGCCAAATTAAGTAGCTAGGTAGATATATTTAGGTAATAAAAACATAAAAGCAAGAAAATGATTACTGACCAAGACAGCATGTATCCTTTTGGGTAGATGTACTATATTTTGCAATAGAGTAGAATAAGACAAATGGAAGGGGTCCCCATTAGTTTTGGCAGCCTCACAGGGAGCTGACCTCTACTTTTTGTCCCCATAGTCTCTTTTCTCTTCTCCAAACACCATCACAATCTGTGCCACAATGCTCTTTAGTGGTCTAAGCCTTGCATGCTTGTCCTAGAAGGGTGGTAAGTACTGCCAACTCCAGAAGTCCTCTGTCAGTGGGCAGAAAAGCCTGAGTGAATTCTACAAAAGGCTAAATCACCTGTCTCTCCCATCAGTACGGTAGTTGGTGGGTTCCAGGAGCAGGCAGAGAGGTACTGCAGCTGCAACGAAAGTAGAAATGAGATACATGAGATTGTACACTGAGAATTAAACTATAAGACCAGATAGTAATAAGCATTTAAATAGAGATTTGCACACTTCTATGAAGTAATATGTGAGATTTGTTTAACATTACTCAGGTTAATATGCCCAATGTGTTATATACATAATACTTATAACAAGCTTATAAATTAAATGAAATTATTAGTTTAACATTTCAATGGATAAATCTGGTATTTTGGGCATTTTTAATAAAGTCGTCAAGGTTGCATGGCCAAGGAATGGTCACTTGGCTCATCAGACTCTGGGTGCTTTGTTTTAAGCCTCTGCATTCTGATATCCCTGCTGAGATGCTACAGTTCTCTGACCTAAGTAAGACTGAAAAATTTCATTGATATACATATTTTTAGCAACAGAAGTATGAAAATGCTGAGTAACTTTAGAGATCCAGTCAAGGCACTCTTCAGGAAAAGTTCTGGAAAACTGAACGTGGTTTCCATTGCTTTGGTGAAGCCAAATACATCAGATTTTATTGGCCTCATGATATTAAATATTTTAATTATGCAAATAATCTCTTGTCCTCCAAGTTCATGTTTAGCAAGCACTTTTTTTTTTTTTTTTGTCTTTTTGAGACAGTGTCTCATTACGCAGTTCAGGCTGGCCTTGAGCTCACTTTTGTAGCCCAAGCTGGCCTCGAACTCACACCGATCCTCCTGCCTCAGCCTCCCAAGTGCTGGGATTACAGGTGTAAGCCATCATGCCAGGCTGCAAGCACTTTTCTAATTATCGTATGGCATTCCTAAAGACTTCATTTAGAATTTGGAGTCTGTTGACTTGCATAGTGTGTGTGTGTGTGTGTGTGTGTGTGTGTGTGTGTGTGTGAGACAGATTTTACTTTTCACCTTCTACCAACCCATTAACATTCTTATTTACACATTAATTTCTTGAACTATCTAAATGTGGATCTTCTCATTAGAGCTTAAGTTTTGAAATAAGGCCATAAGGGTGAGACCTTTGTGGGGAAGCCTCTTATAAAAACACTCCTTGGCATGTTCTGATAAGAAGAGACCACAGGAAGGCCCCCTTCTTTCTGTTTCTGGGCTTGTATAATGAAAAGGTCCTGGGGTCACATAGCAAGTTGGAGTCCATATCCCAGTGAAGAGGGCTCAGACTGGGAAGGTAGCTCAGTAGCATACATGCTTGTCTGGCAAGTGCAAGGTCCTCAGTTCAATCCCTGGTGGAAAAAAAAAAAAAAAAAAGAGGGCTCTTGTGGAACTTAACTGTGAGGTTCCTGTGACCATGAACTTCATGAACTTCTAGTCTTTGTAGCTATGGGAGAAAAATAAGTCTCTGTCATTTAAGTTACTCTGATTATATTTTATTATGACAACCCAGGCTGACTAACATAAGAGGCCAGTGGAAAATAGAGCAGTGACCCTTCTCTTAGAGTCTGAATGGTGCCCTGGCAGGAGGAAGACAGGCTCCAGCACTGGAGAGGACAGCAGGTAACATGAAGGACTCAGAGAGCATCTCTTGAGGAGCAACCATGCCCAGGCCACCCCGGCTTCTGGTAGGACTGCCGTAGACTTGCCCTGCTGCTTGGTTTCTCCACTTTTCCCATCTTCTTTTCTCAGTAGAAGAGTCACTGTCTGGTGTCATTGACCTGAAAGACACTTTTAGAAAGTAAAGGACTTGATCCACTAAAAATGTTTTATTATACAGTATTCCTTTCTGGAAAAGAATCAGGTTTTAAAACCCAGGGAATGCAGTTAGAAGGACTTCTAAATGTACTTTGATTTTTTTTTTTTAAAGCCTAGGCATCTGACCATGCTTTTCTCCAAGTCAAACAGCACCTTACAATTAAAGCAGCTTTGAAGTTAGAGACCTGCAATGCTCTGAGCTACTTCCCTCTCTCTCTGTGTGTCTCTCCAAAAATAGTAGGTGAGATCAGATGAGAAAATTTGTCCAGATACTGTTTGCATTTCTGCACATAGAAGGTCATTTCTTAGGAGTTTGTCTGTAATCCGTACTTAGATTGCACTGAGCCAATATTTTTCAAATGTATAAGAAGAAATTCAGTGTACTGAGGAAACCTTACATAACCACATTATTATTACTTTACAGCATAGAAACTGTCATTTTCCTTCACTTTTCAAATAATGAATAGAAAGAGGCAGACTTTTGGAAGGTCACATAGCAAGCCAAGATCAATACTGATTTTAAAATATACAGTGAAAGAAGCTTCTTTAAACAATGCTAAAGTTCCTAAAATAGTAGCTCTCTTGTATCGTACCTATGCTATGCTAGCCGCTATGCTGACTACTTTGTATTATTTTTCACAGATGCAGAACAATCTCAACGCAGAATATAATGAATCAAGATAGCAAAGATCAAGCGACGAGGTAACTAGACTGAGATACACTATTCTTAAGGGGATGGGTCAGAATATAAAAACAGTGCTAGAACTCCAAAATTCATATTATTTCTACTGTTATGCCATCTAGCATCCACAACAACATGTGCTTTTTTAGAACGATTCTATGATCTGTTAAAAGTTAAAAAAAAAGTTAAATATTCATTCTAGAATAAGCTTTTAGTGAAAGTAAAGGATGAGCAATAGTGGTTCAGAGACTTGAATGCTTCTTATTTCTCTACTGCTGAAATTAGTTTAGAGCAAGGGCATCTTTTAAATATGATTTTTTTTGTGTGTGTGTGTTCTAGCAAAGAAGACTAAGAGAGACTAGGACTATTTTACCCACAGGTTCTATTCATGCCTGACCTAACCATTAGGTTACCTGTAGTGTCTTAAGTGATTATAAGTATTCACATTAGTAGGGTAAAATCAAACTCAGTACCTTGTGTTTACTAGATTGGCACTTGTGCCACTGAGCTAAATCCCCAGCCTGAGATTGCATATGTATTGTAGGGAAAAAGATAAAGCAGCTGGAACAGGACAGAAGCTATGCAACATCAGTGAGAATAGCTTTCTCTGGACAAGTTGCACTAAGTCAAAGCTTTTACAGAGAGTGGGAAATTGTATCTAAGAAACTGTCATCAAGACAGCAATCTACATGAAAAAAAGTACAATAAATACCAAGGGAGGCTGAAATGCAGAACTAGCTTGTCAAAGCAGTGTGTGATATGCAGAAAAGTGATGAAGTTGAGGCAGTCATAAATACTTCCGTGGGAGGCAGAATTTCAAGAAAATAGAGAGAGGTGGATGCCACATTGTGAAGGTCTGCTGCACTAAAAGGAGGATGTTGAGGGGCCTGGCGGAATGGCTCAGTGGTCTAAAGCGCCTGCCTGGGGAAGCTTGGGCGGCTTCAGGGACCGCGGTTCGATCCCCGGCACCACATGCTGTGCCAGCCCTGCCCTCGGGGCTGGCTGAGCTGGCCATAAAAATGAGTGAATAAGCAAATGCTCTGAAACAAGAATAAAAATAATAAATAAAATAAAAAATTCTTAAAAAAAAAATAAAAGGAGGATGTTGAGTACTTGGCAGACCTATCTTCACAGAGAAGGAGATTGGCGTATTAGCTTCCTATTAGGTTAGTATTTTCCTGTTACGTGACTATTGTATTAGTAACATCTTGGGGACTTTGCCTCCAGGATAATCAAAGCCCCATGGATCTGATTGCACATTCTTTAAGCAACCTTCTAATAGTAACTTAGTTTCTCTCCTGGAAAGGAAATGAGTAGACAGAGTGAGAAGACTTTTTTAATCTGCTTGGCAGGGTGAGTTCTCACTGGAATTTCACCTGCTGGCTTCTGTGTTTGATGTAGCTGGATGAGTCCAGTCAGGTCTCTCTGTGTCTGACTCTTTAAGAGCCTAGGTCTGTAGGCCTGCCCATGACGACTAATTATCTTTACATAATAATTCATAGTTCATGAAAATTTTTAATGCATATCATCTCCTTTAGCTCCCACAACGTCTGCAGGAGAATGACCATAATCTTTGTCTTATGGAGACTCAGAAAGGTTAAGTGGATTCTTCAAGGTCTGGCAGAAGAAGACGGGATATAAAGCCCTGAAATTCTGATGCTAGATTCAGAGCTTCTCCACTACTTGGGCAGGTAAATGTGTAGGCACTTGTGACACTGAGTGATCCAGCCACTCTACAACAGGTTTTGTGCACAGAAGATAAAACCATTTTACAAAAAAAGGAACTTGAATTTTCAGGCATATTGTGGCATTGTTCACACCAGGTAGAATATGGACTTAGCCTGAGACCTTACCAACAGCTTGCTATGGCAGACCATTTTCTTTTTGAGTAGAGGAGTGCTTTTCCTCTTTATGAAGGCTTGTTTATTTAGATACAATGCTCAGTTTTTCCACTCTCATTCTTAGGAAGCCACTAACCTACTTTCTGCCTCTACTCATTTGCTTATTCTTCAATTTACACTTAAATAGAATGGCACAGACTATGAAGCAAAATCCTTCATTTAGAAAAGTCTTTTCAAGGTTTATTTATATTTCATCATAAAATTAACATGCTTTTTATTGCTAAATAACATTCCACTGTAAGACACTTCACATTTTGGTTATCTATTTTTCAGGTGGTACACATTCGATTTGCTTCCATGTTTTGTTTTATTATTTATTGCACTGTAAAAATTGAAACCATATATATATATATATATATAAAGTTTAGGGGGTACGTTATGGTGATGTTGTACAAGTATACAACATAGGTAAAATATCAGTATCATCTCTTCAGCCACTAAAATAAGTTTTATATATTTTGTCATTTAACAATCTTAGGCTCTTTTTAAATAGTTGCTTGAACCATGGAAATAGCTCAGTGCACTAAGTGCTTGCCTGACAAGTGCAAAGTCCTAAGTTAGATCCCTGGAACTGGAAAAAAAAATTCTCTTAGTGCCAACAAAACTCTAGAAGTAATCCCTCTACCTCACCTGTGTGCTGGTGCCCCCATTAAACTTTTTGTCCCCCATTTGCCTTCCCTTCCCTAGACTAGTGACCATTATTCTGTTCAGTTCTACTGAACCGACTTACTCACTTATACAAGCGAGTGAGAACAGAAAGCACTTGTCTTTCTGAATCCAGTTTATTTCCATTAGTATCCACCGGTTCCATCCACATTGTTGCAAATGACAACATTCCATTCCTTTTCTGTGGCTGAACAGTATTTCACTATATAAATATGTCACATTTTTCATGTATGCTTCTTTACTCATGGACATCCACGTGGAGCCCAGATTTTAGTTACTGTGAATAATGCTACAATATGAATGAAAATGAAAGTTCTTCTTCTTCTTTTTTTATTTGGGAAAATAAAAAATTTTATCTTATGTGTATATATTACCTGTGGTAGATTTGCTGGATCATATAGTTCTATTTTTAGGGTTTCTTTTTTAACATATCTCCGTGCTGTTTTCCTTAATGGCTAGAGGACATATCAGATATTAAACTGATAAGAACAGATAGCACATTTGATCTTAGTCAAAACCAAGAAGCAAACGGTTACACTAATTTCTATGCTTTTTTATTTTTGCAAATTTTGTTTATTTATTTATTTATTTATTTATTTATTTATTTGTTGCAGGGTCTTACTACATAGTTCAGACTCATAGTGCTCTTCCTGTCTCAGCT
The DNA here is from genome assembly GCA_004027025.1 of Myocastor coypus. NCBI lineage: Eukaryota > Metazoa > Chordata > Mammalia > Rodentia > Myocastoridae > Myocastor > Myocastor coypus. The sequence continues at coordinate 92,295 of PVJA010001067.1, read as the reverse complement.
TCTCCAGCACTGGGATTACACATATCCACTACCATGCCCGTTGTCAGGGCAGTACAGAGTGCCCAGGGTGCTGGGTCCACTTTGGCATGGGGTACTAGGGATCAAATCTGGGTCCTTGTGCTTGCCAGGCAGATACTTAGATTGCTGAGCTATCTCCCCAGCCCTAATTTTCATTTCCATTAACAGAGTATCAGAATTCCTTTTCCCCTGCATCTTTGCTAGTATTTGTAATTTTTTTTGTTATGTTGATGGTAACCATTCTTTTTTTTTTTTTTTTTTTAGGATCCCACTATGCAGCTTGGACTTGTAGTGATCGTCATGTTTTCTGCCTCTCTAGTGCTGAGATTACAGTGTGTGTTCCCATGCCTGAACTTCATCACCAGCTTAGCATGTCTGGGAGGTGAACCTTGCCCCCTGTGCTTACCTAAGCAAGTGCTTAGACCACTCTGCTATCTTGCCAACTCTTGATGACAGCCATTCTAATGGAGATGAAATGATATCTCATTGTGGATTTGGTTTGTATTTCTTTGGTGATTAATGACATTGGACATCTTTTATGTGCTTCTTGGCCATTGGTACTTCCTCTCTTGAGACTATCTTTTCCACTTGTGAGTATGGTTCCTACAGATATGCATGTACGAGTATTGGTGTGAGCATATCTTTCATTTTTATAGGTATGTAACTAAGAGTGGAATTATTGAATCAATAATACAACACTGTATTTAATCATTTGAGAAACTGCTAGAATATTTATGAAGCAAACACACCATTTATATCCCCATCAGCCATGTCCGATTTCAGTATTTCCACATTCTCATAACATTTGCTGTTATCTGACAGCCATCTGACCGTGAAGTACTGTCTCCAGATTACCATCCCATTTGTTTGACAGCTAGTGATGTTCAAAATCTCTTCATACTATGCCTTCCTTAAGTGCTTATTCAAATCCTTTTCTCACTTTTTAGTTGAATGAATCATCTGAGTCATTTTTATATAGTTTAGATAAAAATTCCTTATAAAATACATAATGTAAAGACTTTTTCTCTCTGAGATACATTTTCACTCCATTAATAGTGTTCTCTGTTCCATAAAAAGTTTAATTTTAATATCTAGTTGATCTTGTTTCCTTTTTATATAAGGATGTCTTGTGTTTTAGTTATTTTTCCTGTTCCAGATAAAGCAGCTGACACTCAGAAGTTAAAGGAGGAAAGGTCTACTTCAGTTCACAGTGTGCAAAGGCTCCAGTCCGTAGTAGGCTAGTTCCTGGGCTATCTGGCATGGCAGTGAGGAATCTAAGAAGAGAAACACTCCACGGTGTAGGAATCAGAAAGCAGAGGGCAGCTAGTAGCCACAGAAAGCCTGCCTTCTTTCTGTCCATCCATACTACAAGCTTATAGATTAGTGCCATGCATACTCAGGATGGAGCTCTACTTAATCCCAGTCTACATTTGTTTACCCCTGGTGGTTACCAATCCAACCACCTCCCCACCTGTGACTGCATGAGGCTTTGGAAAGGGGGTATGAGATATACATCTAGACATCTTGTTGCTAGCAATATTTGTTGTCTTTTAAACATTATTTATTTATTTACTTATGGTGGTACCAGGGATTGAACTCAAGATCTTTTTAATTTCTTTATTACTTTTAATAAGAAATAACAATGTGACAGTTTCAAAACACAATAGTAGTACATTCTCAATAATTGATACAATGCATATTGTTGTCCTCCTAGTAGTTATACAGAGCACAGGATGTAGACATGATAATTTTCCTAATCATTATTGGTACAAAAAATTTCTTCTCATTGAACTAAGAGAAAGTACTTGTATACATAATCCAATGTGCCATAACTGCAGTGTGTTATTGGCAAAACTGGCAATGTTGGAGGCTGTTCATTTAAGCCCCTTACAGCTTATCATACTAATCTAATTCTGCGTTTTATGCCTCCTAATTAAAAGTTTCCATTGGGTGATTGATCAAGGGCGAGTTAAAGCAAAACCTGTATAACAAAACACTAATCTTTTGTATCTTCCATGGTCAAATCCCCTCAGGCTTAACTTTGAAACCATGTACAGTGCTTTGCAGAACTGTTGTCAGTGCTAGCCTTTGAGATGAGTCACGACCATTGCTTGACCAGTTTGCTCTCTGTGAAAGCCTGAGAGAATGTTTTCTCTCTAGGTGACTCTCCTTTGGCACACTGAACATCTTCAATCCCTTTCCTCTATAGTCCCGTAATCTCCTTGAACAGAAAATTTGGGATACCACTGCATTATAGGATGTTACAGCACAGGTTCTCTTATGCCCTGAGTCCTCACTGACCTTGAAGGGCTAGGCCCAAAATATTGACTATTCTTACAGCCCTTCTTTTTCTCTAATTTTTGGTCTATAAACTTATATTCTTAACCCTCCAGAAGAAAAGCTTAAGCTTAGTGATACTATTATTCTATAACATAGGTACTTGAGCTTAACATCACTGTCTTTCTGAGTATCAAACATCTTCAACTTGACTTGTAATTGGTATTTTCTGTTAATCATTGATATTCTAAAAAATCTCTATAGAATATACTAAATGCAGTTACACATTTTTACACAGAAATTTAGAAATCTAACAATATACAAAATTGTAGCCTGTCAATCTTACAGCATTTTTCTTAGTCTCTTACTCTCATTTAATGCCCTTTTTTGTTTTCTTATAAACCAACCATTTACTTGAAAGAGAGTATAGCAGTAACTGGAATTACATTAGAAGTATCACACAACTAAAAGACCAGAATAACAGCCATTCCAGGCATAGTTTTAGTGTTATATATTGCTATCCTCAATGTGAAAAAACCTTTGGAGTTTCTTAGGATCATTGTCTAATTCATCCTGTGTATGTAAGTGCATGTTTTTTCTCCTGCCATGTTTCCCATCTGTTCTGCTTGTAGTCACTTTGTTGTTTAACCCTTAAGTCCTTGATTTCCATGCAGCTGTGTTATGCCTCTCCATTTTTTCTTCTTTTGAGTTCTTACACAAGGGAGATTATATGATAGTTACACATATAGGTCTGGTTTATTTCACTTATGGGTATATATTCAAGATACATCCATTCATATATGAAGCCTTCTAGTTTATCATTCCTTATAGCTGAGAAATATTCCATTGTATAAAAATATCACATCTCTTTCAACCTTTCTTCAGATGATGGGCATTTTGGTTGTTCCCAAGATTTAGCTGTTACAAATTGTGCTGCTATGAACATAAGTGCACAGATATCATTATGATGTGATGTTTTCAGTTCTTCTGGGGAAATTCCCAGTAAGGGGGATAGTTGGGTTGAATGGGATTTCCAGTTTTAGTTTTTTAATGAGTCTCCACACTGCTTTCCATAATGGTTGCACCAGTCTGCATTCCTACTAGCTGTGGAGAAGTGTTCTTCTTTCCCCACAGCCTCTCCAGCATTTGGTGCTGGTTGATTTCTTTATGATAGCCATTCTTGCTGGGGTAAGATGGTATCTAAGTGTTGTTTTAATTTGCATTTCACGAATTGCTAGCAACATGTAGCATTTCTGTCTTAATCCTTTGTCTTGTAAACACTTATTAGCAAGGAATATCCTTCAAATTATGTTTTACAGTTAGATTTTTTCATGGTTTCTAGAAATGGAACCACAATCATGACTGTGTTGTACTTTTTGTTCAAAACTTATACAGGTAAGTTTTGTTACCCATATAAGGGCTGATCAAACATTACAGAGTGTGATTGAATAAAAATTTATTACACTAAAAAATGCAATGATATAAATTTCCCTCAAAATACTGACCCTGGCTTTGAGCATATTTATCCCTTCCTTATGGACACTTTTGGAAGTAGTTCTGGTAGTTCTTTTTCATGAATCTCAAAAATACAATGAATGCAGGTGCTGCATGCCACCCAGGGGAAAGGCAGACTCACAGTAACACTGCGGAGCCTCTCATCCACCTTGTTGGCTGCTCTGTGGCTTGTAGAACTGCTCCAGAAAGTTGCAGGCATGATGTGTAAGTGTGTGCAGAGGGACAGGGATGTATTGAGGTGGATTAATGACAAGGTCTCTTTTATTGTAATAAATTTAAATGAATATTTTGCTTTTTTTTATGGCTGGCTCAGCCTGCCCTGGGGGCGGGGCTGGCACAGTGTGTGGTGGCTGGGATCGAACCGCGGTTCCTGCTACCACCTACGCTTTCCTAAGCAGGCGCTTTAGACCACTGAGCCATCCCTCCAGCCCTTAAATGAATATTTTGATACATTTTTAATACTTTTTTTTTTTTTTTTAGAATAAACCTTCACTGGAGGTTTTGATTACACCTTTTCTGTTAAGTTTATTTATTTTAAGCTACTTCACTTTTTTGTACCTATCACTATTTAACTAGCACAGTGAATTTTATAGAAGTATTAAACTTTCTTTGAACATAATACTGTCTTTATACAAAGCAAAGATATATGTACCTTTTATCTGGCACACAATTAAATATTCTTTCTTTCCTTTTTTTGTATTTTAGTTCAGGGTCTACAGGGTCTCACTACATAGAGCAGACTCATAGTGATTCTCCTGTCTTCAGCCTCCCAAGCACTGGGATTACAGGCACATGCCACCATGCCCGGTCTCTATTGCTGCCTCAGTGCACCTGAGGGATGGGGCTGGCACAGCATACCGGGGATTGAAACCTGACCCATGCGCTCTGCCTGAACAAACTCTTTAGTCTGTTGAGCTATCAAGCCGGCTCACACATCTTCTTTTCAGTCTCCTGACAAGTATTTTATGAGTAACATCTCATATCTAGTAATCAGCTGCAAGAAATAGTGCTGATTTTATTAGAAAATAATTTGCCTTTCAAAACATTTCTTCATATACTCCAAACACATACTAAGAATATGACTAGTAATATGTCATCAAGAAAAGTACTAATTACTGCAAATAAAAAAAAAATAAGCTTAGTCAGCTCAATGTCAAAATGACAGCTAGGTGAAGAACTATTCTTTATGCTTTAGGGTCCATACACATTTGTGTCATTACAATGTTTCTGGTGGCTCCGCTCCTACATTTATATATAGCTTTAGATTTATTTATTTGTTTGTTTCTGTTTTGTGGTACAGGGGACATTGCACTTGCCAGGCAGGCACTCAGGCCGATTCACTTATCTATCTCCCCTACCCTGTTTTGTTTTATTTACTCATTGAAATTAAATTTTTGAAGTGCTTGTGGGTTATGCATTAGGAATAGCAGGCTGCCTACCAAATATAAGCAGCAGTCTTAATCTCTTAAGGGTTTAACTAGATTGTTATTTTGGAGGAAATATCTTTTTATTAAATCCTTTGACCTTAAGCAAACACTGCATTTAAGAATGGAGCTCAGTGTAACTTTGAAATCAAATCCAGTCTATGATTTCTTATGTTCTCCATTTGTTTTTAATTTGTCTCTTTTAATTAACTCTAAGCTTATTTATACGCATTCATTTTTACTAGTTTCTTCTACAGCTGACCCTGCTTCTCTAATATGAAATCCAAATCTTCCTAGAACTTAAGCCAGTTTCCTGGAATTTAGGATATTTCTGTAACTAAATAACATTAAGTATTTTTTTCTATTTCATATTAGCTGAGTTTTTCTTTAAAATCACTGTTTATGCCTATCGTATTCATTATAACTGCATCATTTAGTTGGGAAACTAAAGACTTAATATATCATCAAACAAAAGTGTAAAGAAGAAAATATCAACCCTAATGCCCACTAACTGAAGAATGGATAAGAAATATGTGGTGTTTGTTTACAATGGAGTATTACTCAGCTATAAAATGATAAAATTAAGGCTTTTACAGGTAAATGGATACAACTATAGACCATAGTCATAAGTGAAATAAATCACATGTGTAGCATTGTATTCTCTCCCTAGTGTGGAAACCTTAAAGAGTAAATAGAATCTGAACAGTATGACAGACGGTAAAAGCGAAAGACACTATTCAAAGAGAAGAAACAGCTGGGATCAGGGAAGGGAGAAAAGAAAAAAAGAAGAAAGGGAAAATGTAACATGTATGTATAAACATAGGATAGCTTGGATAATTGTATTAGTGATGCCTGCTGGTCTTCTAACATTTTTTTGACCAATTTGGTATGCTTGTACCTGGTAATGTGAACCACTAATCTGAAGACAACAATATACAATATAGTAATCACTTTTGAATTCATATTATTTTGTTTAGTGAAATTCTGCATCATTTCTTTGTTGTTGTTGTTGTTTTTTGAGACAGGGTCTCACTATGCAGTTCAGGCTGGCCTTGAGCTCACTTTTGTAGCCCAGGCTGGTCTCGAGCTCGCGCTGATCCTCCTGCTTCAGCCTCCCGAGTGCTGGGATTACAGGCGTGCGCCACCACGCCCGGCTCTGCATCATTTCTAATGTGTGCGTGTGTTTTTAATATTTTTATTCCCTTAAAAATTAAAAGAGAAAGTAATATCATCTGAAATATAACTATCAAGAGAATTACTATAAATTATTTTGTTACATTTCTCAAAATCTTTTATCAGTCTCTCAGTCTCTAATACTATATTAACTTTTATTGTATGTTATTTAATATTAAATGTCTGTCATAATATATATGTACTCATACATAAAGCATAAAAACATATCAGTGACAACACGGTGTTGGAACATCAGCTATTTTTCATTATTTAGTATCTACAATGAGTATTATTAAGTTGATAACATTAGATTTAAATAAAGCTGTCATCCTAGGAAAAATAAAAGAAAATTGTACTGTCAAATTTTACATACTGTTACACATGTGAGGTATTTGAAGTATTTTATGGAGTGGCTTCTGGTATTTTTCAGATCCACTGCCCCCTTTAAAGTGATGTGGGCCACAGTGGCATGGCAGGACATTGTAGGCTGAAGAACCTCATAATGTTTTAGGATTTAGGAAGGTTTTTTCATGCTTTAAAATGGATAAGATAGACTGTTGAGAGTAGGCACACTAGTCCTGTAGGCTCCTGTTCATCCCTCCCTGCAATTCCTTCTCCCTCTTGCTAAGGAACAGCCTCTACACAGGCTTCCCACCAAGGTCCAGGGTGAGGCTTCTTCACAGCAGTAGGCTCAACCCTGTACTCTGGCTTTCTATGCTACCAGGACCTGGTGATTTTCTGAACTACTTCAGCCCCTTTTGGGTCTCCTCCTGGGAGTCCTTCAGCCTCTCCCTCCTGGAGCAGCTCCTTTGCTCTTCATATCCACCACTGCCTGTAAACAGAAGCTCTAGCTTGTCACTTGATTTCTTGTCATTCTTTCCTCTTGGATTGGTTCTACCATCAGATATAACTTCTGAGGCATGGGGCATGTACACAGGGCCCTGCACTCAGGAAGGGCCTGAGCTTGGTTGAATACTTTGTTGTCACTGTCCTGAAATTTTTTTTGAACAATGGTCCTACACTTCTATTTTGTAGCAGACCCAATAAACTTTATAGTTTGATCTATCTGTGACACATGGCCATAAGTCAACTTAGCACACTTCCCCATTGTCATGGTTACTTCTGGACAAAAGTCCTTGCCTATGACTCTATGCAGAGAGGAGACCGATGCAGGAGGCCAAGGCCCTACTATTTCTCTCCTGGCCAGAAAAAGCACAGTTGTGCCTGTAGCTGGAAGGAATCAGGGACACAACTAAGGCTGCCATGGGGGAGGGGGAGCCAAGAGTGGATGCAATAAGCTAATTTGAATCAAGGTGCTGAGAGCTAATGCTGGCTTAGTCTCTCCTTCTCCCAAGCAGTGTTTAATGGAGGCCGAGGAGAACCAGCAGCCTCATCCACCTCCGCCTCCACAGTCTCGAAAACCTACAGGAAGCCTCAGCTCATGTGGGACATTTAAATTGAAAGTGAGTTTGGGATTATGTGGCTATTGGGTAAGATTAGGGTTTTACCTATTTAAAAGCAATTCTTTATTGAACAATAATCAGAAGTATAATAATATCTTCTCCACATTCATCTGAAGGCAGGGAAAGGACAAGTTGAGAGTGTGGCTTTTAAGAGACAAAGAACAGCTGATTTTTGCTTGGGCTCTATTGAATACAGCTTATTTAATAAATGAAATCCAAGAGCCTTATTGCCTTGCAGCCAGTGGGAGGATGAGCGAGTGTCTCAGGAGCACATAACTCATACTAAGTCACAGAGCCTACTCCTTTTATTTATGAGCTAGCCCCAAAATAATACAGGGACTTAGCTAGTCCCACTAATCACTACTACCTTAGGGGTTTATTATGTGCTTTATGTGTTATAAAATTTCCATCTCACAACGAAGTATATCAGTAATCATATTCTATAGATGAGGCTGGAAAGATTGAAGTTGCTAAGTCATGAGGTAGTGCACATAGGAGCCAAGATGAAACAGTCCTTCTGAGCTCAGAGCCCATCCTCTGAACACAAACCTGTTTTGTCCTGAAAGGGACTAAAAAATGAGTTATTCAGATTCTTCAGGGCATCCTATTTTGTAATGCTCAGATATAATCGCTAAAATAGCATCCTCTCCAACCAGCTGAACAAAAGTAATGAAATAACTTTTTCCACTCTTTTTCCCTATTCTTTTTTTCTTCTTTATACATAAAAGCCATTTATATATAACCTTCCTACTTTCTTGCTTTTTTATATTTATGCACAAAAATTATAAAACAAACAAAAGCCTTCACACAAAGTGATTAATTACACTAAAATTAAACTTTGGCCATCTGTGTAGCTTTGAAAGTCCTGTTCAACTGAAAAAAGAAAGAAAAGAAAATTTAGGATCTTTATCTTTCTTGTTGTCTCTGTCAAATTAGAGATGGTGAAGGAAACAATGAGCAGAATTATGTTCTTGACCAAAATCTGATCAATGAGAAAGAAGTCCTTGATGGAACAGGCAAAGACCTGTAGGAGACTATCCATGTCACCTCAGACTTGAGGACAAAGCATAACCTTAAATGATTAGAATTAGGATCTATCAATGGCATATGAGAGCAGAAATCAGAGAATCACATATAAGGGGCAGACATACATGCCTAGAGCCCTCTGCCAATCTGAGTTTAAACCAGGAGTTCTGTAGACCTGAAAGGACACTGTCCTTATAACCTCTCTGTACCTGCATGTCAAATGACTGACACGATCAAGACAAGTATTTGGAGATGAAGACACTCTCTCACCCCTGGATTGGATGGAGGGAATACTTCAGACTTTTGAGGGCTGGAGAAGCCAGAGTCATCTCTGAAGCTTTATGAATGCCAGGGACATCAGGGTCCAGTTGACCCAATAGCAGTTGCCCACCTGGGAACTTTTGTCTGGTCCTCTGGTCCCACAAGCTTCACGTTGCCCAGAGCAGAGAAAAGCAGCATATTCAGAGCACAGAAGATTTCAATAACAACTTTCAAGAGCAGCCAAAGAAGACAATTTCCTTCCATCTTCATCTATTCTTTAGACAATGTGGCAGGAAAAAAAATCAACTGAGCATAATTCTCTCCTAGTAGAGGAATATGATCCTGAGAGGAAGTCTTTAATTGATGCCTTAGGAGATGAGCCCTCAAAGGAGGTACTCAGGAAGGACCTTCAGCACTCCTGCCTCAGAGGGCCACAGTGGCCACAAAACACAAAGGTCCTCACAATTTCCTACTGTTTTCTGTCATATTTTGTTCAGGAGAAATCTTTGGAAAATTGATCTTTTGTCTGATATAGCTATCTTTTCTTTTTTAAAAAAACTGAGGTGAGCAGTTGCTCATCTCTGGTCTCATGGTTAGTCCCTAGAGGGGAAGTGGCTTGCTCATTGGCACTCCGTGCTCATTTCTGGGGAATACCATGCCCAGGGGCCATGGAGTGTCCACAGTTTACCACTTTCTCCCCTATTTGGGTTCTCAGGTTCTCACTTTCGAACTTACTCCATTAATCATCACTTTTATTGCTAGTGAAACTTGAGTGAAATATACCATCTGTGTGCAGGCCTGGGTCTATGTTTTCCTTATTTTTATTTCTTCTACAGGGTTAAGATGACATTTCTTTTTTTTGAGTGAGGAAGGGTCTACATGGTGTCCAGGGTCTCATTACTAGATGAGACTCTTAGCGATCCATCTGTTTACAGACTCCCAAGAGCTGGGCTTACAGGCATGTACCACCACACCCAGCCTCAATTGCCATCTCAGAGTGGCACAGGGGTGGGACCGGCATGGCAGGCCAGGGATCTAACCCCTTGTCCCTAATCTGCTGAGCTATTTGGTAGGCCCTGAAATGGCATTTCCATAGCTCTAACATCTTGTAGAGAGGTGTTCAGTGAAATGCCACCCAGCCTGTGACATCGTCCCCTAGCAGAGTAAGTGAGGAGTTTTCAAACATGAGCAGTGAGGAGGTGGCTTCCTTTGCTGATAAAAGGAGTGAATAGAATAAGTGGAAAGTTTTTGGAAGCCTCTCCTCAGCTCCAATCCAGAGCTAGCCTCAGCCTCTGCCTGCACATCACAGCCTGTGCAGAGCATGAACTTTGTGCTGTAGCTGACCCTTGGAGGATCATAGTATGACTGAACTCAGGCCTGTCATTTATGAAAGGCTTAAATCCTGGCAAGCACTTATTTTACTTAGCTATCTCGCTGGCCCTGAAATCCAATAAAAACAGGAAATCTCTGAAAACCAGCATAGAATATGGGAAAATACAAACTACATGAATGCCAAACTCAAGAAAGTCAAGCTTGGTTGATTTGGTTGAGAGTAGCTTCTCAGAGAACATACCCAGCACCAATGCAAAAGTTTATATCCTCTCTGAAAGAACTGATAAAGTAATTGTATTATTTGCTAGTCTACTCATAAGTAGAATGACAAAATCGGGTCATGACAACATCATGTTTATCTCTTTAACCACAAATCAAAACCTGAGCACTGGGAGCATCATAGTCTTCTTGATAAAAGCAGAGCTACTGTCTCCCTTCTGTGCCTGTTTCCCCTCAGTACATCGAAGATCAGGGAATGAATAGGCTTTAATTCATCTATAATGAGAACACTATTTATTTTATGTAATGTTTGGAAAACATAACAGATGCTTACTCATCTGATATACCAGGATACAAATTCTTACACTTGCAAAATTGCGATTTGAGTCTACTACTCGCACATTTTATCCTTAAAGTTTAACCTGCAGATCATTTAAAGGTGGACAGGTAAGGCTTACTGATAACATGTGCAGTGTTCCTGAGGTTGTTGAAGTCATTTTGTCTGAATGAACAATGTCTATCAGGCCTATTTCTGCACACTCTGTGAAATGGATAGAGAGATTTGGGGAGGGAGCGTATGGCTCTCTCTCCTCAAAGAAGAGACATTGAAATCTGATGAGCAAGTAGCAAAAAATACCCTGCACAGCCTGATAGTCCTGTCTAAGCTGAGTGCACCAGAAATGTGCTTTAATTACCACTGGTCACAGCTAACTGAAAGATACTTTGCAGTTTGTGTGTGCTACTTAGCTTGATCTATTTGTTTTAAAAGTTGTGTTCCTGATAGCTGCTTGTCAGCTTGCATTTCCTGATTGTCTCATTTTTGTTTCTTGAAGTTGTGCTTCACTGCATCCTTAAAACATTTCCTTTTCCTTCCCAGCTTGTGATTATCCCACTTTAACTACCATGGCACAGCTGTCTGGGATCCAGCTGCCATGCTGTACTCCATGCAAGCAGTGCAGTAGAATGGCATCGCTGTGCACTCTTGTTTTCCCTCTAAGAGTCTGAGGTGACATCAGTCTGCGAGTGGATGGAGGAATAAGGAATAAAGAAGTTAGGACGAAGTTCATAGTTGTAAATCCTCAACCCATCAGCAATGTATGGCCCCAGTGGGTGACTCATATTTGAACAGCAGAGATAACATGCTTTCATATTTGCATTCATTCCCTTTCTAAAGCACACAGGCAATAGTTAAATAGTCTACAGTTCCCAGCACTGGCTATCAAGAGTGCTGGGAATAAGGGGCTCAACTCTGTGCAGAAATAAAGTGGGGCTCCAGGAAACTAGCATGGAGGAGGGGCTGCAGTCAACAAAAGAGAAGTACAACTCACAATGACAAAGTCCAAGACCCAGCAATTACAAAAGAGACTTAAGGTATTTCCAAATGAAGCTCAAGAGGTCCATGGACAGATTAGCAAAAGGAATATGAATATCAATTTATTATGATATTTTCCCTGCATATTAAGAAGTGTGTATCACTAATTCTCCTAAACTAAACAGTACTATTACTTTTAATACCATATTTGGAATGAAACATAAGTGTTTGTACACACTGGGCCAGTGCTCTACCACTGAGCTATATCTTCAACTTTATGACTTTTATTTTAGAGGTGAACAAATCATGCTTGAGAGGTTAAGAAAATTTTCCAAGGAAATGTCCTTTGTAAGGGATAAAGCCAGAATATGAGCTCTATTCCACTGAGCTGAAAGCTAATGTCTATCAACTATGCCACAGTATGATGAAATTAAGGCAATAGTACCAAGAAGCAACTCCAAAACTGTTCATATCACAGTTGTATCAGTGACTTTCAAATTGTTTCATGGATCTCTGGGCAGCAAAGAGTTAACATAGTGGTCCTGAATTCCATTTAATGAATAGTTTGCTTACGTGATTGGTCCTCAGACTCTGAAGATGTGAAAGAGAATTCTATGTTTCCAGATATGAGGCCTTCTTTGTTTATTCTAAATCTTGGCAGTGGCACCCTGATTTATGATCACTATGTCCAAGAGCTAGTGATTTTTTTTTTTTTACCTCTTTCTTCTTCATTGCTCAAGACTTCCATGTCACCTTCTTTGTCCATCTTCCTTGAACACAAGTCCAGCACAAGTGCATGTCCTCTTTAGAACCCTGTCATGTATTTGGCACATACCTTCCTCTTCCACTCAAACTGGGTGTCTCCAGAGGTTTGGGACACATTCCATGAATGTTGACATTCCCAGTGCATAGCAAATGACAGTCACATAGTATTTTAGGTGACTAAGATAATAAAACCAATGGATGAATGAATGAGTTAATGTCAGAATATAAAGGAAAATGTTTTATTTTCATCTTTTCCTTTTAGCAATAACAACAATAATTTTTCACCTAGAATCTTTATTGAATCTTACAGTGAATATTACCTTCGGTGACAGTTTTGCAAGATGTGCAGTAGGGAAGTGACAAGTACTCGGTATCTTCAGGATTTTAATAATCACTAATGAAGTGCTTGGAATGGACCTAAGTAAGCCATTAATGTTATTAAAGAAAACAGCGACTTCTTCAAGATACTTCCCTGAGCATTCAAGTATGGAATGCTACTTTGGGGATTAAAACAAGATGCCAAAGTTCACATTGAGGATTATATAAATTCTATTTTTATTTTTTCTTTCTTAATCATCTCTCTTCATTTCCACATGGTTTTGTAGAGGTCAGATGGCAAGCCCAGGGTTAACTGTGCCTGATCAGAGCAAGACCTGAGCCTTATAAAGTTTTGACTATTCACTTTATTATCCTGGAGATTGAATGCACCTACAATTCTTACATTTTTCTAAGTAATACTTTCAGAAGATTTTCCTTATTATTAAGAAGTCTAGTTTCTTAATATCTCCTTAATTCTCAAGCTCCAACAACCTTGAGGATTTTGTTTGGAGAGAAGACTTGTGATTAGCTTACCTTTCAAGTCCCAAATACAAAGAAAGGTAGGAAAGCTCATTGTTTCACTGCTGGCATTTATTTTCCACCTGCTACCAGTTGTCAGATAGCTGATGAATGGCTCATTGTCTGTCCAGAAATCTAGGATTAAGTACTTTACAGTTTATTCCTATGTGGCCTGTGATTGCTATTTAAAGCACAACTTCTGGGTTAAGCTACATAGAGAACTTGGCTTCAGTTACTCCCTATGTTGGAATCCCCAGATTTCTAAGATATAATTAGAATAGAATTCTACAAAATTTATTGCCTTTGAACAACATGGAGGCTTGATGTACTCTTTCTTTCTAGTAAAATCTCATCAAAGCTACTTGCTCTCCATTTCCTTCATTTTGCACTTTTGGGTAATAAAGTATTGTCTTTCTTCTCTTTATCCCAAAGACCTCAGGCTCATTACACAAACAAGTCCTACTTCTTTCTTGGAAATCATTTTTGGTATTCAGAAAAAATTTCAGGAGGAGAGGAGCTTGAGTTGGATGTTGCCAACCACATTGCCTTGAGCTCGGCTGCTTATGAACTGAAACCTCTGCAAACTAAGTCAAACAAACCCTTCCTCTTTTAAGCTGTGAATATCAGGTATCGTTTCTCAGCTACGAAATGTAACAGAGCCAGAGTTTGATACCAGAAATGGAGTTGTTGCTGTGACCATGGGGTTCAGAAAACTCTTGGCTGGACTCCCAGGAAGAATTTCAAAGAACTCATGAAAATAATAGCTGGAGAAATAACACTAGAATGATGTGAATTGAGCTTGATAAGAGCTTCTGGTTAGAGAATGTAAGACCAGAGCATTTACAATAATGCAGCTGCAAAGACCAGACTCAGGTTTCAATTTGAAGAACTTCATTGGCAGTTGAATTCTAAACTATGTATGTTATGTTCTGGCAGAAAATTTTGCTCATATTTTGAGACTGAGATTAAGGGCAATGAGCCAGTTAATCTAATGAAAGAAACTTCAATGTAGTCTAATGCTGAGGCAGTGTCATGGATAACATTGAAGGCTTTTAGCCAGGTCTGTGTTGAGAATAATCAAACAACCCAGAAGAATGATTTCAAAATTCATGAGGTTAGCCAGAAACAGATCTCTGATTTGGGGCCTATAAAGATGGAACAGAGGTGAACTTGTTGAAAAGATTAAAATTCGAAGCTCTTTGGAACAACACAGTAGCTAAATTTCTTGAAAGCATGTTAGGAAAGAACCATTTACTACCATTTTGAAGCTCAAGTTTGCAAAGATAAAGGATTCTGCTTTGAGAAGAGAGCCCCATGGCCTTGGTTGGAGAAAGACTGTCTATGAATTGATTCTCTAGTACCTAGTTTACCATGTTTGGTCATCTGTGCACTTTGTGCTTGGACATTTGGTGGCCCCTGTAACCACCAAGAAGAAGCAAAAGGGCTTGGCTACTGCCATTGCAGTACACTACTGCATCATCCATGTGGTATTGGTGAAGCCAGGTGTGCATTGGAGTCCCCAGAATGCTAGAGAAGCTAGCAACACAAATTGTCTGAGAAAAGCTGCAGCCAGTGATCAAAGCCAGCCCTTGAAAAATAGTCATGAGGACTGTAACTGCCTGAGATGCATGGCTGCCCAGTCTCTTTGGAGTTCATATCTTGCCACAGATTGCCTATGTAGTAGGATGGAGCTACAGAGTTTAATGTCTGCTCTGCTGGATTTCAGTTTTGCTTTGGCCCCATTACTTTTTATTTCTCCCTTTTGGCACAGGAATGTTTATCCTGCATCTTTGTCTGTGGGCAGTGTTTACATTTGTTACTTTTACCAGGACTAAGAGTTTGTCTTACATCTCAGAGGAGACTTGGGATTTGAACTTTTCAGCAGTGCTGAAAGTGCAAGGACTTCGGCAACTCTTAGTGATGGATGAATCCATTTTTTTTTTTTTTTTTGTTTTTAAAGGAAACCTTACTACACTTCTGAATCCAGGGACAGAATATTTTGATTTATATCCAGATGTCTCACCAAAACCTAGTGAAATCATAGGTGGGGCTTTTCCATGTATGTTGATATAGATTTTTCTATTTTTAAACTGACACATAATTATACATATTTATGAGGTCCAATACATGTATATGTTGAATAGTTATCATATCAGAGCAATTGTTATTCCCATGACTTCAAGTATTATCATTTCCTTGATTTCTGAGTTTTTTTCTTAAAAAAAACCAGTGGTTATTTTAATAGGGTTTACCATTTGCAAATCTATGGGGACTCTTAGTAGTAAATGCTCTCTTTCTAAGTGTTTAAAAACAGTGAGGTACTTATCAGGTATGAATTTTGTAGGTCATAAGCCCAGTGGTATAAAAACAGAACATAATTATTTTGAAACTTAGATTCACCTTTATCTTAGACCCTCATTTAATTCCCTAGTCAAATATTTAATCTGTGTATTTTAACCAAAGAAAGAAAGAAACAAAGAAAGAAAAAGAGAAACAGAGAAAAAAAAAAAAAAAACATCATCTCTTCTTTCAAACTCTAGATTTTTTCAACCAATTCAGGGTAGTATTCTCATATGACCACATCAAAATTTGTGCCCTGTGGTTTTTACCTCTGCACATGGAGGATCAAACAGAATTTAGACAATTATCATAATTTGCTGTGACAATTGTATCATCTTTCTTGTCTGCTAAGAGATAATAGCTAACACCCACAATTTTA
This sequence comes from Myocastor coypus, assembly GCA_004027025.1. Classification (NCBI taxonomy): domain Eukaryota; kingdom Metazoa; phylum Chordata; class Mammalia; order Rodentia; family Myocastoridae; genus Myocastor; species Myocastor coypus. Next base: position 75,954 of record PVJA010001067.1, on the reverse strand, counting down.
AAGAGAAAAGACCAATAGTCCATTATAGTAGTGAGTTATCTGCACAACTGGCAATGTCAGAAGTTGTTGACTCAGGCCTTTTATAGCTCAGCATATATTAATGTGGCATTACTTTTTATTTTTTAATTTTTAAAAAAATTTTTTGAGCTAGGAAATTCTTTATTTAAACAAATGCTTTAAGAAATAAAAATGGTTTCTAAACTTAAGGACAGTGCTTTTACGGCTTTGATGAAAACTTCAAAAATAGAATTGGGAAGCCCTGTTATTCTTTGCACTTTATGAAAAGGTGAGGATATATCAACATAAGCATGGAGATACATTCGCACTGCAGAGCACAAGTATGAATGGAAAACTAAAAACAATAAAGCTACAATGAATAAATTGCTTATCTTTAACCAAAAACCCATAAATTCACTACCAAATCTTCAGTGCTAAGGAGTGCACTTGTATTTTTTTTTAATTATTTTTTTTGAATTTCAACTTTTATTACTTTTAATAAGAGATAATAATATGAGAGTTTCAAAACATGCTAGTAGTACATTCACAATAGTTGAGACACTGCATATTGTTGTCCTCACAAATGTTATCACAAATTTTCTAATCAATATTGGTTCCGAAGGGGCAGGGGAGAGAAAAGTAGAAGAGAAGAAAAAGCTTTCTTCTTTTTGAACTAGGAGGAAGTAGTTGGCATTACTTTTTATATCTTGCTGTTAGACTTTTCTGTTGGATGTTTAAGACCAAGATAAAGCAAGACTTATATAATAAAAATATAACTTTTATATCTGATAAGGTCAGTCAAATCCCTCCAGGATTTACCCTGAAACCATGTACAGTATTTTTTTCCAGGGTCAGCCATCTGGATGAGTCACAGCCATTGCTTGACCAATTTTCTCATGCACCTGTAATATTTCAATGGCAATGGAACATCATCTTTGAAAAAACAAAACAAAAAAGAGGGATAGAAATTAAGGATAATTTTGTAGTGAAAAAATATATATCTGTATATACAAAATAGTTAGGATAGACATACAGCTACTTTCTCTTAGTTCAGTGAGAATAAAGATTTGTACTAATAGTATTTAGACAAGAAATCATGTCTGCCTCTTGTACGCTGAGTAACTACTATGAAGACAACAATATGTAATGTATTGATTATTATAGCTTCCTACTAGCCTGTTTCAAAACTATCTCATTGGTATTTCTTACTCATTAAAATTAATAAAAAATAAAAAAAGAGAACAGATGTAGCAGCAAGGGTTGTTAGTCCATGGTCTGCTGCTTTCAAGGAAGAAATATAGGGCTGAGTGCATGGAAGAGTAAAGTTACTCAGTTAATGTGGGAAGCATAACATAGGGCCAGTGCCAGAGAGAAAGTGACAAGGAGCCAGACACAGACACTAAGATCACACCTCCATGAGCCAGTCAGAAATACTCAGAAATGTGCTCCATCAATCCCCTAAAGAGATTTCTGCTTCAATCCAGTTGACACTCTAACAACCACAATTGTTAAGTAAATCATGGTAGAAGGCATATTTATCTTGAAATATTTGAACCGCTAACGGGTATAGTTCCTCTGAGACTCTGCAATTTGGGCTCCACTTTGAAGAAGGCCAGGTCCACTCTTGGCCTCAGCACCCTCTGCAAATGTGGAGGAGAAACTTGCACCAGATGAAAGCAGAAAGGGCAAACTCAGAATACAGCCTGCTCCTCCTTCCAAGAAGAGCCACTGTAGTCCCCTATCTTCAAATCTAGAGGGTTCCTCTAGAGAATTTTCCTCATTTTCTCCTGAAAGCAGGTTTAAAATCCTTTCTTAATTACAAACCTAAATGATTAAGAAATGGCTGGTTGAAGTATCACTAAATTCATGAATAAGTAGACTTTTAAGTAAAATTGTGGCTGGTAGCTAGAAATCAAATTCAGTTATATTGAGTTGGTGACTGAAATTCCTACTTGACAAAATCATATTCTTAATAGAAACTGACACCGAAATCCTTGGGTATGGATTTATTTCAGATAAGTTTGTCTCCTCCTTTAATGGAAACCTTTCCACCTCTAGATTCTCAACATTATCTCTATTTTATGTCATTATATAAAGAATTACAAAAGTGAGCACTGTGTACATTTCAAACTCTCCTAGTGCTCTAAGAAGGAATTTATCTGCGGAGTCTCATGTGTGTTGAAAATCACTTTGAGATTTCTTTCCAACTACTTTCTCTTGCTATCTTATTCTTTAAGGACTTTAAGCTTGAAACTTGCATTTTTTTTTTTTTTTGTGAAAGTAGGATGTATTTAATATAGATACTGCTTATTTACTGTTAGCATCTATTGCAGTTGATGAATGAAGGTTTGTGTTGTGATTAAATGTAGCCTTTAGATCATTAAGTCCAAATGAAGTATAGAACTAATAAATATGCAAATGAAGCAAGCCAAGAATATTTTGAATTAATCTAAATGAAGTGGATTTGTATCTTAGGTTATTTGCAAACTCCAAGGAATACATTCTCTCTCTTTCATAACCCGACACAGATAAAGTTCATTAGTATAGAAGTGGCACTGTGTAAAGATTCTTAGGTAATTAGAATTATGATAGTCTCTCTTGACAGAGAAAGTCTAATTCAAAGTAATGGATATTTAAAAATCTTTTTATCTTAAAAATATGTTAAAATTGTTAATTATAACATAATATACATATTTATGAGAACAATGTAACATTTCAATACATATATGCAATTTGTAGTCATCAGCATTTATTATTTCTTTGTGTTAGGAACGTTTAGAATCTTTTCTATTAGCTATTCTGAAATACACATTTAATTATTGTCAAGAATTGTTACTCTGTGGTGCTATCAAAGGTTAGAAGTAACTAACTTTTTTTCCATTCTCCTTCTTTCCACCTCAATCTTCCCAGCCTCTCTAACACAAGATTAATTTTTTAGTTTCCTCATATAAGTGAGGACACACAGCACCTATATTTTTGTCTCATTTAGTTTACATAGTGTGTTCTAGGCTGATATTTGTTGCTGTAGATAACAGGATTTCATTATCTTTAAGGGTGCATAATATTATTGAACAATATATGTACACAGTATTGGCTTTATCCATTCATTTGTGGATGGTCACCGATGCTAATTCCTTATGTTGGCTAGCATGAACAGTGCTTCAACAAACGCGGAAATACGAATGTTTCTTCACCATGCCAACTTGCTTTCTTCTAGATGCATACCCTGCAGAGGAATTGCTAGCTCTAAATCTAGTTTTGAAATTTTGTAGGAACTTTTATACTGTTTTTTTATAATGGCAGGAGTGATATACATTCTTACCAACTGTATATGAAAGTTCTTCACATTCTTGCCAACATGTGTATGTGTCCTCTTTTTGATAATAGCCACTCTAATTAGAGATTATATCTTTATTATGGTCCTGTTTGCATTTCTCTGCAGACTGGTGACACTGTACATTATTTTCCTCTTCTATTTTCTGGATGTTTTATAATTTCTTTTGAGAAATGTCTATTTGTATCATCTATCCTCTCTTGAATCAGGTTTTTTACTATTCCATTTTTAGAGTACATTAGTATCCTAGATATTTTTCACCTGTCATTTGAATAGGTTGCCAGTATTTCTGACAACCTATAAGCTTTCTTTCTACTCTGTTGATTGTTTCTTTTGTTACAAAGAAACTTCTTAACTTGACTTAGTCATTTCTTATCTATTTTACTTTTTTTGCCTCAGCTTTTGAAGTCATATCCAAAAATATTTGTCAGGACCAGTCTCTGGCAGCATTTTCCTCATGTTTTCTTCTAGTAGTTTCACAGTTTCCTGAAAGTAACATATTAAGTCTTCAATCCATTTTGATTCCTTTTTGCGCAAGCTAGGTGAGTTATCAGGGTCTAGTCGCTTTTGCAGCACAGCTGGATGTCCAATTGTACTGGTACCAATGATTGAAGTGAAATTCTTGTCAGTTCTCTCCAGGATTCTTCTCTACTACCCTCTTCCAGAAGACAGAAGTGGTTTACCATGACACAAAAGAGACATAAATTTCAAGACCTCTTACTGGGATAGACTTTTTCCAAGGATCTGGAAGGGCCCAAGCACTGTATTCATGTGTATATATGATTTTGCATACTTTACAGAAATTTCAGTGCTTAGTTGCAATCTTTTTAGGACACGATCTTGTTCTTCTTTGTTTTTTTCTCTATCGTATTAGCTCCTGTCTTGTAGCATTTGAATAGCTATGAGCTTGTTTGGGAATCTTGAGATGAAATTAGGTTTACTTGGGTATCCATTTACAGATATCCATTACACTGTTTCTTGTTCTGCCTGAGTGAGTGTGGTGCATGTCTAACTGTCCCCACAACACCTTATGCAGCCATTGGGGCAGGCTTCTAGAATTTGTGATTAATTCTTGATATAATGCTGGGATTATGGGTGTGAGTGCTCTTGTGTATAGGTGAGTGCCTGCCCTGTCAGAAATACTAGCAACCTATTCAAATACAGTGCCAGGAAGTGAGCAGGGCTGCTGCAGCTGCGGCTCCTGCCTTTGCTCTTTGCTGTTTTTCCACCACCATGAACTGCTGCTCTCTGCCATGTGCCTTTGCCTTGGAGCCTTGGAGTCGACTGAGCATAGATTAAAACCTGAATTAACTGTGAGCTAAATAAATTTTTCCTTCCTTAGTTTTTGGTTTTGTGTATTTTGTCCCAGGAGGAGAACAGTAACTAAAACAGCAGAGATATACCACTCCAAATTGTGTTTATATGGTATGACAAAATTATGGCAAGTGTTAATATTTTTAAAAAAGTATTGCATTATGACACACATAAACCCTCAAGATACTCTTTTTGATTTTTTTTTTTTTTTTTTTTTGTGGAACCGGGGATTGAACTCAGGCTTTTATGCTTGCCAGCCAAGCACTTGTTCTACTGAGCTATTTTTCCAGCCCCCAAGACGCTCATTTTTGATAGGAAAAATTGATGTTTTTGGAGCATTCTGAAAGTCATCCTTTGTGACGCTAGTTGTCCTTTCACAGCTGCTTGATAGCACAGAACAATTAAAAATATTCACCTTTCGTGCTCATTTTTACTTTTGGGAAAAACCAGAAGATGCGTGATGCCAGACTGAGTGAATAAGGTGGACAAGGATTGAGCGGCTAGCATTCGTGTCAGCCTTCCTACCCTGGAAGGCAGCGGGCAGCAGCAACAGCAGCAGCAGCGCCACGCGTTGAATCTCTTCTCATAAAGATCTCTCGAAAAAGAACCTTGAGAACTCCAGAAGTGGAAAGAACAACGGGATAAATGGCCAGGGTGAAGAATGTTTTGATTCAGGATGGCAAAAATCTCCTTAGTTTGATTTGCTTATGGTTTTACAACTCTCTCAATGTACTGGGATCTATGGAATCCTACATTTTAAGTTTGTAAATTATGTAGCATGCAGATTTTTGGTTTAGTAAAGTTTACTTATTTATTTAATTTGTATATTTGGTATAGAGTCTCATGACTCAGCTCAGACTCATAGTTATTCTCCTGTTTTTAGCCTCCTTGCGCTGGGATTGCAGGTGTGCACTACCACACCCAGACTGGTCACTTGTTCAATGCACCAGGTATGGGGTCAGTGTGGCTTCCTGTACCAGGACTGAACCCCAGTCCCTGTGCTTGCTTAATTAGGCACTTAGTCCGCTGAGCTATCTTGCTGGCCCTAAAGTTGTTTTATTAAAAAAAACAAAAGAAAGAGGGGCATTTTAAAGGGAAGTAATAGCAGTGTACCTTTTACTATTTTATATATAAGCAAACCATAGTTATTGCATATTCTGCTCACACCTCAGATGGTAATATATCAGTGAGTTTCACTAGAAGCATATGGGTGCTGGTGGTGAAATAAGGCTCAGAATGTGTAGAGTTAAGAGCTAATTTATGGGAACTTATTTCAATCATTGGTTGGGTAAATAGGGGATTGTAAATAGGGATTTATTTTTCATTGATGTCCTTGTGTGTTGGGAATGCACTCAATAATGAAGCATGCATGCTGGTACATAACTATCAGCTTACCACTCAGCAGATATAGGAACAGCCAAAGTGGGCTCTATCAGAGTGCCTTGCTTTGTAGGCCATAGGCTTGTGACAGTTTTAAAAACAGTGATATCTGTGATGTCTCTGCTATCAATAATAAAAAGTCTCGGGCTTTAGTTAGTCATGTTAAGAGTAAATTAACTTTATATTCTTTATAAAGAGGATTTTTTTGTTATAGCTGGGGAAATAACAGCGTGTCTGCCTGGCAAGTGCAGAGTCCTGAGTTCAGTTGCTGCTACTGCAAGAAAAAAAAAACAAGCTTAATAACTTTTTATTATAAAAATCATGGTCTTATGAATAGATAATGATGAATTATGCAATTGAAAATGTAGGGAAAAGTCATTAAAGACATACGCTATTTCACAAGATGTTTTTATTTTTTGGAGTTTTACAGTGTTAGAGGTATTTTTAGCTTCTTAAAATTCATAATTTATTGTGATTTATTTTCTCATCCTGAATAAATATTCACTTTGGTACCTAATTCTATGTTTGCAGTTTTATCTCCTTTTTGATGGCTCCTTTATCTTTGAGTCTTTACTGAGAAGCTGTGACTCACGAATGTCTCTCAGAGGCCTGGTGCACCTTGGGGAATTCGCCCAGGCTGCCTGAGCCAATGATGCTTTATCTGTAAGAGCTAAAGAGTGAGCTGGCTTCTGAGACTGTTTCAGGGATTCGGTGAGGGCAAAGCACACAGGGAGGCATGTTTGGCATGGTAAACATCATTTAACCAGCCAGGTTTTGAAATCGCCTCATTCTGTTTTGTTCTAGCTCTTTCTATTGACTTGTCTTTGGGCCTACTTGGTTCCTGGCCTGTGACATAAGGGAAAATGTGCCCTACCCATAGAATTGCAGTGGGCCTTACATAGATAATGTGTTTTATTATTACTGAATTCTAGCTGCCATGCATTGTTTATGTCAAATATGCCTCTGCAGGGAGTAACAAAGACCATACTAAATTAACTTCTTCCTTTTTTTCTAAAATGTTTTAAAGCTGTCATTTGTGTGATATTCACTTATTTCACAGTGATGAATATTATATCAACTTTGAGTTTCACTACTGATGGTATTTTTACTTTTTGGCTTGAGCCCTATGGATATGAAATGCAGATGTACTATCACATCATTTGTGCTGTGAAGACAGGGAGCTGGTATTAAATACTAAGGAACTTGTAGGCATCATAAGGTCTGGGTAAGATGAATTAATAAAACATCATTTTTCTATCAGATTAAATATGCCTATGATTTTTCACATTTCTCATGCCTCATTTATTTCTAAAGAATAGAGTTAAATCACATCCATTTGAAGAAAGACTCTCCCAGATATATCACTTTTTCTTCCTTACATGAGCAAGAGAGAGTCTTCCTTTACATTTGATTTTTTTTTTTTTTTTTACTGCTTAGCTGTATCTAACATAGAATTAATCAGGGAAAATGCCTTAGTGTCTGTATATTGGAGGTGCTTGGCATAACTTCAGAGACAAGACAGCAATATTCAAATAGGAACAGGGGATTAAGAAGAAAATGACAGTATTTGTTGGTCCTAAGAAACAAAGGAAAAAATTGCTGCATAAGGGTCCAGTAAGTTCTTGAGTCTAGTTTCCTGGCAACAAGGTCCTCTCACATTTCCAAAGAGTGTTGTGCTCTGTTTTTTATTTCTGTGACTTCTCAGCTCAACGATTTCTCCCGGTCCACATCAAATGGCCCAATTACAATGGGTACATAACAAACCACTCCAAACTTGGTTGCGTGGAGTCAACCACCGTTTTGTTATGCTCACAGATTCTCAGCCAAAGATTTTGACAGAGGACGATATGGATCCCTCTTCTTTGCTGCATAATGCATCTGGATTCTCAGCTGGAGAATTGGAAGAGCCAGGAATGGTGGCTTGAATAACCAAGGACTAGAATCCTTGGGGGACTCTGCACTTACTGGTTTGATTCCTGGACTGGGGCAGCTCATGTGCAGTTTCAGTAGACTATTGATGAGAGACTCTAATTATGCTCCATGGCTTGAGCTTTCTCAGGAAACAGCAGTTGGTGGCAGAGCAGGACTCCCACAGAGAGGGCCTCCGTGAACCAAGGGACAGATGCAAGCCTTTATGAAGCAGCCTCAGAAGTAACAGCGTTATTTCTGTCATATCCCTTAGAGGAAGCAGTTATGAAGTTAGCAGTTTCTGCCATGTTTTAAGCCTGCCTCAATGTGCAAGTTCGCCTTAATATCCTAGGCCCAAGAGTGAGCACACACAATCACTCTCCCCGAACAACACATTTAAAGAGAGAATTCTTGGGAAAGAAGCCAGGCATGATGGCCTGCAACCTCTCAGAGGTAATGTTCTGTGCTTGAAAGGGCTTTGAGGACTAATGAGTCCACATCCTGTATTCTCTCTGAGCTTTTTGATCTGAGGATCAGTTTTCCTATGAAAGCTAATAAAATTTGTCACGTGAAGATCCAATGAGATAATGTGAAAACTGATATACTCTGTTGCTATTAATGTATCAGATCATCAAGACAAACCTGAGGCAAGATCAAAATTCAATAGTTGCACAATATTTACACTTGATTTGCCTTAATGAATCACAGGTTGCCTCTGGAAGGGGAACTATGACATATGATGGTACTGTATAATTCAGTTTTGTCAGAGAGCCTGTGATTGGCAAAGGAGACATATTTCACTATCTTAAAGACCCAAGTCACTTCTTCGGGTCATTCATATATTATGACCATATATCTGGTTAATCTTTGACATAAAGGATAATAAGACAATTGTAAACATTTGTTTAGAGTTTACTGTCTACCAGGCATTACGATAAGCAATTTAGATAGAATTACTCCTAACAATTTATCATATCATCTGTTTTTTTTTAAAAGAATTTTTTATTTTATTTATTTATTTTTTTCTTGTTTCAGAACTTTTGTTTGTTTATTTATTTATTTTTTATGGCCGGCTCAGCCTGCCCTGAAGTGAGGGCTGACACAGAATGTGGTGCTGGGGATCGAACTGCGGTCCCTGCAGCTGCCTAACCTTTCCTAGGTAGGAGCTTTAGACCACTGAACCATCCTGCCAGGCCCCTATCATCTATTTTTTAGCATAGGGAAGCTGTAAGGTGTTTGGAGATGATATAGTTGAAGTTATGGAAGCTCAGAAGAGAGAAGTAGCTCACTTTTGAAGCCAGCTTGTGTTTTTTACACTGCCTGATGATTCAAAGCTCTGCCTATTTGATATTCCTTCTAGGATTAGGCCTACACAGCATCAAATTAAATTCTGATTCAATCTAATTAATTTAATTCAATAAGCATGCATCAGACAACTCTTCGATCTAACTGAACTAATATTTAGTGAGGGATTAATATAAAGCAGACGCTGGCATAGTGAGTTGACAGGACGATAACTTCATCTCCAAGGAAAGTGCAGAAGAGAAAAACACACAGATAGATGCAGTGCCAAGGGGTAAATTCTACTCCAGTCATTAACTCTGTGTGAATACAAGTTGGAAAAACAAAATGCACATGATCTGGATGCACACACTCATGGTTTACTTTAGAAATTTAATTCTCTGAACACAATCTCTATAGGCAATTTAAGAAATAACTGCTGTAGTCCAAGATTTACTGCTGTTGCTGATTACTGGGGGTCTCTAGATTTGAGGAGGATACTACGTGATGGATCACTTCAATATTTGTTATGTGTGAATGCTGCCAAAGTTTTAGAAGAAAATCAATGGTGCCTTTTTAAAAGAAATAATTAACAATGTTCAGTTATAGCCACTACAGAGAGGCTGTCCTAGTGGGTATTCTGTCTTTAAATTTTAACATGTTACAGCACTGAGATCTATGGCCTGGTCAGTGAACAACCCTTGGGCATACTGTAACCCGTCATCCATTCCCGCTTCCTCTGTCTATCCATTATCCATCGTACTCTCTGGGAATATAGTGGTATGTTAAGGTTAGCTGTAGTTGTGTGTAAAAGCTGTTCAAGAAGATGTATGTGTCTGATGATTCTTACATTTCCAGTTTTATATATTTAGTTTTTACATTTTATATCTATATCTATATCTATATCTATATCTATATATATATCTATATATATATATATCTATATCTATATATATCTATATATATATATATGTAATAATAGGGGATTTGTACTCATACATGATATATCTTGCTTATTTTTTCCCACTTCCTTTTCCTCCTTTTAACACTTCTTTTTTGTCCTTATTTATAAAAGCTTTGTTTCCATTTATTCTTGTCATTTTTTTTTTGCAATTCCCTTGTTCCTCCTCAATCTTGTGTCCCTTATTCAAAAATTTTCTTTCTTTCTTTTTCTTTTTTTTTTCAAAACTGAGTATTGAACTCAGGCCCTTGAGCTTACCAGGCAAGTGCTTATTCTACTGAGCCATCTTCCCAGCCCTTCAAAAGTTTTCCTATGATTTTCAAGTATCTATTATATATTTTAGTCCTTGTTTATACTTTTGCTTTCTCATATCAGAGAAACAATGTGCCATTTAAATATGTGTGTCCACTTTGTCACACTTAAGAGCATGGTTTTAAGGTACATCCATTTAGCTGTAAATGTCTCAAGCTTATCCTTCTTTATGACTGAGTAGTGCTCCATTGTATTAAAAAAAACCCTCACATCTTTATTCGTTCAAGAACTAATGGGCATTTGAAAGTTACCAAGATTTGGCTACAATACTATACCACTGTAAATACAGGTGTGAATATATCATTGTGGTACGATGCTTTTGATTCTTTTGGAATGAGACCAAGAAAGAGAATAGCAGGATTGAACGGACCCTCTAGTTTTATTTTTTTGAGGAGTCTCTCCACATATTTTCATAGCGGTTGCAGCAGTCTACGGTCCCATAAATGATAATTTAACTCCTTCCTTTGCTCTCATTGTTTTTGTTTGTTTCTCTTGTCCAGTTCCTCTGGCTAATGCTGCCAGAATGATACTGAGAAGGAGTGATAACAGTGGCCAGCATTGTCTTTTTCTTAATTTTCTAGTGAAATCTTTCTGTGTTTGTCCATTTAGTATGGTGTTGGCTCTAGGTTTGTCAAGATGCCTTTTACCAGAGGTAAAGATAATGTGTTCTAGGTTTCTGTAGTTTTTTTTTAATTGGATGTTGGACTTTTTCAATTGCATTTTAAGCATCTATTGAGATGATAATATGGTTTTTGTGCTTGGCTTTGTTAATATGGTGCAAATCATTTATTGATTAGTATAATTTAACCATCCTTGTATGCCAGGGAGGAATCATATTTGTTTGTCATGTATAATCTTCTCGATGATTTGCTGCACAAGATTTTTGCTTCTATATTCATTAGGGAGATTGGCCTGCAGTTCTGTCTTTTGGTTGGATCATTTTCTGGTTTTGGTATCAGGGTAATGCTTGCTTCTAGGACTGAATTTCAGAGTCTTTCTTCCATTTTAATTTCACTAAGCATTTGAGAAGTAGTGGCAGTAGGTCTTCTCTAAAATTCTTGTAGAATTCATCAGAACCTGTGCTTTTCTTTGTTGGTAGTTCTTTCTTTTTTAAATTCTATCTATCTATCTATCTATCTATCTATCTATCTATCTATCATCTATCTATCTATCTGTCTGGAACAGGGTCTCACTACACAGTTCAGACTCAGCAATCCTCCTGTCTCAGCCTCTCCAGCACTGGAGTTAAGGGAGTGTACCACTTTGCCCAGTTTCGGTGGCCAATATGGTATGCCCGGTGCTCTGAGGCCAGCATGGCATGCAGTATGGGAACTGAACCCAGGCTCTTGCACTTGCCAAGCAGGATCTTAGACCGCCAAGGTATCTCCTCAGCCCAATATATATATATATATATATATATATATATATATATATATATATATATATACTTCTTTAATGGTTTACTTAGAATTTTTCTTGACTCAGCTTTGGCAACTCATATGGACCTGGAAATCTGTCCATTTCTTCTATATTTCTCTTCTTAAAAAACTGCTTCATGGCTGATAATTTTGATTTCTGTAAGATCTATTGTGATTTTACCCTTTTCATTCTCAGTTGCATGGATCTGAGTTTTTTCTTTGATAATATTTATTAAGAGTTTTTTGACTTTAATGTTTCAGAGAACTAGCTTTTTTATTCATTGATTCTTTATGTCCATTTCTTAGTCTCCATTGTGTTAATTTCTGTTCTGAGCTTTCTAATTTCCATCCTTGTACAAGCTTGGGGCTTGACTTGCTCTTCGTTTTATACTAGATGCTTGATATTAAATTTTAGGCTGTTATTTAAGCTCTTCCTTTTTTGTATCTTGTACAGAGTTTCATTATACAGCTCAGCTTCTTAGTGATCCTTTTATTCTTTTCTGATATGGGGATTTATTGTCGCTAGTATCTCTTGTAGGATTACTTTTGCGGTGTCCCATAGTTCTAGTATGTTGTATAGGCATTAGCCTTTTTTAAAAAAATTTAATTTAATTTAACTTTATTTTTTTATTCTTGTTTCAGAACCTTTTTTTGTTCATTCACTCATTTTTTTATGGCCAGCTCAGCCCACCCCAAGGGCAGGGCTGGCGCAGCATGTGGTGCTGGGGATCGAACTGTGGTCCCTGAATCCCTGAAGCCACCCAAGCTTCCCCAAGCAGGCGCTTTAGACCACTGAGCCATCCCGCCGGGCCCAGCATTAGCCTTTAATTGTACAAATTATCTAATTTTTTCCTTAATCTCATCTGTGATCCAGTGATTGGTTGTTCAGGAAGGTGTTACTTAATTTCTATGCACTTATGAAATCCTTATAGTTTCTTTTGCATTGATTTTCAATTTTGCTGCATGGCTGTCTGTTAATATGCATGAGATAATTTTAATTCCTTTGTATTTACTTAAGCATGTTCTATGAGTTAGTATATGATTTGTTCTTAAGCATGTTATGTGTGAAGCTGAGAAGAATGTGTATTTTGATGCTGTGAAGTGGAACACTGCTTAGACATCTATTAAGCCCATTTGTTTAAAAGTTTGATTATTTCTTATTTTATTATTATTTTTGTCCAGTTGATGTACCTATTTGTGAAAATGATACATTGAAGTCCCCTCATAATGATATTGGAGCAGGCTGGGGAGATAGCTCAGTGGCATAAGCACCTGCCTGGCAAATGCAAGTCCTGAGTTTGATCCCTGGCTCAAAAAATTATACTAGTGCTTATTTGATTTTTCATGTCAATGAACATTTATTTAATATAGTTGTGTGCACTGCTATTTGGTACATATATATTTATGACTATTAACTCTTCCTCTTGGATTGTTCCCTTTACAAAAGGATGTACAAAGATGTAGTGACCTTTGTCTCTCTTAATTGGTCTTAGATTGATTTTTTTTTTTTTTTTGCAATTTTAACAGTCTTTTCTTTGTAGGTGATTTGTTTCTTTCTTTAAAGGCTTTTAATATTATGTTCCTTTATTGAGTTTTTGGAATCTTGACTATTACATGACTGCATGTACAGTTTTATGATGGCTAACTGGATTTTTATATGATTTATATATTTGTATGTTACATTATTTTTCCTTGCCTGGGAAGTTTTTTGCAATTGTTTCTGTGAATAGGAATTTTATGTCACTTGATCAGGCTGCCTTAAGGGCAGATCACGTAAGGCTTGTGGAGTTGTGGATTGAGCCCCAGTCCCCTGCACCTGATTATGTTTGCCAGAACAGGCGCTTAAACAACTGAGCTAAGCTGTAGGCCCCAGTCAGTCTTAAATTGAAATCCCTTTTGTCTGCAAATAGAATATGTATATCTACTTTTTTTTCTGGGTTTCTATCACATGGAGTAGTGTTTTCCATTCTGTGACTTTCAGTCTATGCATTTCATGTTGAACTAAATGCGTTACTCGTATACAGCATATTGTTGGGATCTCGCTTCTTATTTCATGCTGCCAGTCTGTCTTGATTGGTGAACTGAGGTCATTTAAGTTGATCGGTGTAATTGATATATGTTGCCTTAGTCTTATGACATTATTTTGCTGTTGTTTGCTCCCTTTCCCTCCGTGTAATTGCTTTCCTTGCCTGGGGGATTCATTACGTTAGGATTCATGGAGTCATAGTCCTTGTTATCTCTTTCTAGAATGTCCTTCAGAACATTCTAGAGTGCTGGATTGATGATCCTGAATATCTTCAGGTGTTCTTTGTCATGGAAGTATCTCATTTCTTTATCAATTTTGAAAGATACTTTTACAGAGTACATCGATCTGAGCTGGAGTTTGTTTTCTTTTAGGGTTTGAAATACTTTGACATGAAGGCTTTTTGATAAGCAGTCTGCTGTAATTCTAACAGTCTTTTCTTTGTAGGTTATTTGTTTCTTTTCTTTAACAGCTTTTAATATTATGTTCCTTTATTGAGTTTTTGAAATCTTGACTCTTATATGACTATATATACAATTTTATGATGACTAACTGGATTTTTATATGATTTATGTATTTGTATGTTACATTATTTTTCCTTGTCTGGAAAGTTTTTTTGCAATTGTTTCTGTAAATAGGAGTTTTATGTCACTTGCATCATGTCTGAATTTTTGGAGACTTTTCAGATCCAATCAACCTGGATCAATCTTACATTATGCTTCTTTGGATTGGTAGTTAATAATATCTTGCTTTTCAGAAATGTATTCCGTACAGGGTCTCACTATGCAACTCAGACTCATACTGATCTTTTTGTCTTAGCCTCCTCAGCACTAGGAATACAGATATGCATCACCATGCCTGTCCTCGTGGCCAGTTCAATGTGCCCAGGGTCAGGGCCGGCACAACGCATGGTGCTGGGGATAGAACCCTGGTCCCTGTGCTTGCCTGAGCAGGCATTTAGTCTGCTGAGCTATCTTACTGGCCCTCTCCTGCTATTTTAAAGAAATCTTTCTTTTCTTGATTGCTGACTATAATGCTGTCTTCTATAGGTGATATTCTTGGCTCACATTAGCTATGTATACTTTGCTATTCTTGGTGTTCATGGTTTATATCATTTTTCTAAGCCTCTGTAGCTTTTGTTTTTGTTTTAATCTGTGTCTGCTCTCCAGAAACTAGCAATTTTTTATATTATGGTCATCATCTCCGTAGTTATCCAAGAAATTATTTGTGGTTTGATTTTTTTCTAGATCTTCATTCATCTGCTTTGTTACTTCTGATGTTTCTACTTCAGAGAATTCAGGTGGTTGGCATTTGGATTGTCCCACTTCCTTGCCCCTAGGGTTTGTCTTCAGTGACAAAGACAAGACCAGGATTTCACATTGCTTAAATGCCTTCTAACTTTCTATTTTCTTTTAGTTTAATTCTTGGGTTGATGCTTGTAAGTTGCTTACAGTAAGTAGCTTTTAACTAGTATTTAGAACTTTTAGGAAATGATTGCTCAGTGATGTTTTTAAGGTATCAGTGGCTTTTGCCATTTGAGTCTGCTGTAAAATTCTACTTCTTCAATTTACTGGGAATCAACAGTTGCTGTTTATTTGGCCCAAGCCCTGGTTTTTGATCTAGGCCTTTAGTATTCTTATGACCCTTAGGCAAGCTCAGTTTTGGCGTACGAGGAAGAACAGTGGATTAGAACAATGATGCCACTTTGGCTAAAACAGAGCTTTCAGCAATAGTTAACAGCACCAAACAGCCATAAAAATGTCAAAGTGTGGCAACTATTCATTTTCTACCTTCAACCACATGGGCTATATTTGTGATTATATAACAAAATCTAAAACAAGCCAGAAAAAGGTATACAGCAATATACCCTTAGTGTTCGTATTTTATCCCTGGGGAGAAAAATTTAAACCGGGTTAAAGGAAGAAATAGAGAAATAGAAGAGGAAGTGATTAGAAGCAAGACCAGAGGACAAAGGAAGATTATACAATCTTTGGGAAACTAGTGAAAACAGGAGGGAAAGAGAGAAGGGAGAACAAAGGAAGAACAGTACAGAACAACAACAATAAGTCAGAAACAGCCGGGCGTGGTGGCGCACGCTTGTAATCCCAGCACTTGGGAGGCTGAGGCAGGAGGATCAGTGTGAGTTCGAGACCAGCCTGGGCTACAAAAGTGAGCTCAAGGCCAGCCTGAGCTGCATAGCGAGACCCTGTCTCAAAAAGACAAAAAAAAAAAAAAAAGTCAGAAACAATGTTCCATGCATATAAAAACAAGAAGGCCCACCAGATAGCTCAGCAGACTAAAGCACCTGCTTAGACGGATGCAGGGACCAGGCGTTGATCCCCAGTGTGCCGTGCTGACCCTGATCCCAGAGTGCACTGATATGGCAACTGAAACTGAGCATGGTGGTGCATAGCTGTAATCCTAGAGCCTGGGAGGCTGAAAACAGAATCACTATGAGTCTGATCTGTGTAGTGAGACCCTGTAGATCCTCTAGACCCTACACTAAATAGATTTTTAAAAATAAGAACAACAATCAAGAAAATAGAAAAAGAATTCCACTTCGAGTGTGTCTCTGCTGTTAGTTGTAGACAAAGTGGAGGACAGTGTCCAGATCTGTGTTTACTAATCCCTGAAAACCAGCAGTAGATTTACAGCTGGGCAGTGGACAGTACCAGGGAAACTGCATGTTTGGTTCCACTGATGTTCAGGGTGGTTTCTGGCTGTAAATCTTGAATTTGCTCAGCCTTCAACATTCAATTTGCCTTCTGCTGATTTGACCTGGGCTTCCTTAATGGCTTGCACTTACTCTTGATTTGGACTTAGTTCTAACTCACCCTGACACCAGGAGCCAGTGGGCAGCTGCTCTGAGGTCTGAGCTTAGTTTGCTTCTCTCCAAGGTGGTTGCTACCTGATCATCCTTTCCTGGGGGCTGGCTAAAGCCAAATCACTCACCAGGCGCTGCAGCTCACTGCGTCCACCACACTATTCTACTGAAGTGTTTCTTCACCGAGGCCTTCCAGTCATCACCATGCACCTGCAGATTCAAGCTGCCTCTCCCACACAGTGAGTCAGGGCTCAGGGAAGAAGCACCGCATGGCATCAGCTTCTTCTTCATTGAAGTTTCTTTGTTTGTTCTGTGGGCTTCAATTCTTGCTTCATATCCTTGCTGGGTTCTGGGGACCACTTCCTTCCTTTTTCTCTTTGTCACATTGCTATGTTCCAGTATCTGGACACAAAATCTTAGAGAGGCCTTTTCTTTGCTATTTACAATTCCATCATTTTGCTGGAAGCCCTCCATGTCTGCATGCTTTGAACATAACCATCTAAAATATGAAAGCTATATTAATGTAAAATTAGCTGAAATTTGTTAAATTAATAAATACTCAAAATATAATACTTCTGAGTTATTTTACTACACTTTAGCATTATCTGTGCTCTTAAAATGATTTACATTTATTGTATTTGAGTAGTAAAAATATTACATAATGATGAGTTACTTCACATTTGTTCTTCATTTCAGTATCAGTGATCTCATTTTGGTAACTTGAAATCAGTTGTAATAAGAATATTTACACCTTGAAAATCAACAAACACACTTTCATATCAGTCATAGAATCCAAATGGCCATTCAAGTCACCAGTGAATTTTAAGTAGCAGTATGTTTTGATGGGATTGGTTTGTTAGTCTCCTATTTATTTTCTAATGATTATATTTTCTTAAAATTTCAAGTAAATAAAATATATTCATAACTTTTAAAAGTAAATGATATTTGCAGGCTTTATAATAAAAAGGAAGCAGCTCAATATAAAGTCCTACTTTATGTAGACATTAACTTTCCTTAACTGTTTCTTATGGCAGTTGTTTCATATTAAGCAATGATATTATTATATTGCTTTTACTTGAATTATCAGTTTTAACATTATCTATTAATTTCCTAGTATGATAAGTGAAAATATTATCCTTTTTAAATTCATCATCTCTGTATCATCTTCCCAACTAAGTTAGTGATATCATCATCTTTGATTAAGTCCACGATTAATGTGCATCTTATTTTTATGATCTATATCTTGGTAACAATACAATTATCATTCACAGAATCTTTTTCCTGTTTTGTATAACATTTACCCTAACTTTAATAACTGATCCCTTCTGTAAATTTTTTAGGTCTCATAATTTTTCCTATATTCATGAAATTTAGTTCAATAAATAGTAGTTATCAACTTTGTTGTTGATTTTACTACTGCTATCTATATATCCCTAATTATATTGCAACGTTTTATACTATCATCTATTTTAGTAGTGCATGCAATATCTTCCTCACTGGTACTATTTTCCCTTTTCCAGTTTGTCTGACTCATCTCTAAACTTGCTATGCAGATACTAGGATACACTTACTTTTCTCAATGGAAGCAATTATGCTTAGCAAACATTGGTCTTCCTTGGATCTCATAGATTAGTAGCTTTTTCAGAAGGCATTTAGGCCCTTAAAGTACTTTGTTCTAACTTATTTGATTCTAGAATCTGAAGTTGAAATTCTTTTCTCTAAGAATTTTAGAGCATTTTGTCCTTGCGAAGTCCATGACGCTATTGACATGTCTACCACCTGCTCTGCTTGTACTTGATCTTGGTTTCCTGTCCAGAAGCTTTTTGGTTCTTCTGTTTATTCCTGAAATCTGAGACTTAATGCTGTGTGTGTGTGTGTGTGTGTGTGTGCGCGTGTGTGCACACACGCATAATTCCATAGGTTAAAAATTATTTAAGCCTTTTATTTTCTTTGGTTTTATTATAGATAAAGAACAGTTCCTTGTTTTCTAATCATGTTACTTATTACTATCATTACTTTAAATTTCAAGAGCCATATTTTTGAAGAGTATAGAAAAATGAAAGATTTTAGAAACAATATACAACTTAATGTAAAAAACCAAGTTGGTAAGTATTCAACAATGATTGTTATATTGCACATTATGTAGTTGCTCAGATGTTCAGATATAAGCATGTAAACTTAGTGAAAAGAAACATCTTAAACATTAACTGGTACCTTCAAAAGACTAAAAGAAATCAGTAGTACCATCATCTTAGCTCATCTGTGTATGTACATCCATGATTATTTTTCCCTTCCTTTTTTTCCTTTCACTTATCCTTTGTCTCATTCTTACTGTTCCTTACTTTCAAGCAGTTTTTTACCTTTTAGATTTTATTTACTCTCTCAGGCTCTTATATTAAAGAGAGGATATGATGTTTACAGATGCAGGTTTGATTTATTTCATTTATAAGTATAGCCTTTAGTTGCATCCAGTTCATGCTTCAAGCTTATTTTTCTCTATAGATGCGTAGTACTGTACTGTACAAAAATATCACATCTTTTTATCCATTCTTCAGTTGATGGGTATTTGGGTCGTTTCCAAGATTTAGCTATGACATATTGTGCTGCTATAACCATGGATGCACATATATCACTGTGGTATGATGTTTTCAGTTCTCCCAGAAAAAATACTCAGTAGGGGAATAGCTGGGTTGAATGGGACCTCAAATCCTAACTTTTTGAGGAATGTCAACCCTGATGTCCACAGAGGTTGCACCAGTCTACACTGTCTCCAGCACTGGAGAAAGATTCCTTTTCCCCCACAGCCTCTCCAGCATTTGTTGTTAGTTGATTTCTTCATGATAGCTATTCTTCTTGGGTGATGTGGAATGTCAGTGTTATTTTAATTTTCATTCCTCAAATGACTAGTAGTGTTGAAGTTTTTTTCATGTATTTATTTGTTATTTGTATTTCTTCTGAAAGTGTGTATTCATCTTAGATGCCCACTTTGGACTGAATCTTTCAATTTTGAGGTTCTGATTTTTAAAAAATTCTTTATATATTTTAGACATTCTTTGCATGACTGTTGGTTAACATTTCATTTTCCAATGTGTGAGTTTTCTTTTTACTCTCTTGGTGATTTCTTATGATGTGTAAAAGCTTTTCAATAAGATGAGATCCCAATTGATGCTCTGAAGTATTTCCAGTGCAGTCTGGTTTGTGTTCATCAGTTCTCTGCCTACCTTGAACTACTTTCTCTTCTAGTAGACTTGGTGTTTCTGCTTTAATATTTTAACATTTGACCCACTTTGACTTTAGTTTAGTGGTGATAGATGTAGGTATAATTTTAGTCTTCAGCATCTGGACAGCCAGTTTTTCCTGCACCATTTGTTAAAGAGAAATATCTTTCTTCCAGTGAATATATTTGGTACATTTGTCAAAGATAAGTTGTTTGCGTGTGTTGTTTGTATTTGTATCTGCATCTTCTAACTTGTTTCATTGATAATTACATGGTGTTCTTGCCAGTACTATACTTATTTTATCACCATAACTTTGTAATGCAATTTCAGGTCAAAGATTATAATGCCTCCTACCTTTCCTTTATTGGCCAGGATTGCTTTTACAATTCTAGGTGTTTTCTGCTTCCTGGTTTTTTTTTTTTTTTTTTGGTGTTGCGGGGAAGGGTCTACAAGGTGTTCAAGATCTCACTGCTAGATCAGACTCATAGTGATTCACCTGTTTACAGCCTCTCAATAGCTGGGATTACAGGTGCACACCACCACGCCCAGTCTCAATTGTCATTTCACCCTGCTCTGGGGGCAGGCCAGCTTGGCATGCTCAGGATCCAAACCTCCTGTCCCTGCATCTGCTTGCAGGCATAAAGTTGAGGAGGATTTTTTTTTTTTTTTTAAATGACTGTCTCAGGCTGCCTTAAGGGCAGGTTTGGGGATCGAACCATCATTCCCTGTGCCTGACTGGGATTGTCCATGTAGGTAAATAAACCATTGAGCTAACATGCAAGCCCCTTGCTTTCTGCTTCCTAATGCATTTCAGGAACATTTTCTTTAGATCTGTGAGATATGATAATGTTATTGTGATCAGGATTGTGTTAATTCTATGTAACAGTTTTGGGAGTATGGCCATTTTCAAAATGTTGGTTCTTCTTATCCATGAACAAGGAATATCATTCTATTTTTTTGAAATCCTCTTCAATCTCTTTTTAAAAAGAGTATTGTAATTTTTATTGTATAGATCTTTCATTTCCTGTGTTAGATTAATTTATTAGTATTTCATTTTTTGATTTTTTATTTTTTTTGTGAGACCAGGGTTCAAATTCATGACCATGCACTTGCCAGGCAGGTACTTGTGCCACGGACCTATCCCCTCAGCCCCAATATTTCACTTTTGGATGTATTTTGAAGGATGTTGTTCCACTAATTTCAGGAGAAATATTTTTAAATTTCCTAAAGGTCTTTCCAAGTCACTTTGTTTTAAATGTCTTATGTGCTATATTTGTCTATACTTTACCCTATATTCATGCTGAGACATTTTTGTATTATAATGGATTACTTGACAGCATTTATTTATTGTTGTGACATATATATTCTGAATTGAAATTGTTATTTTAATTCTTACTTTTCATTCATTTTTTTTTCTGAGCATTTAATGGGACTTTTTCAAGCTAAAAATCAGTCTTTTTTTTTTTTAAATCAGTCTTTTAGAAAAATACAGTATTGCATTAAGTTTGCTAACTTCAAAATCTAAGAATTAACTTTTTTAATATTTCCATGATTTTTCCATCAGTCCTACAGTTTTATGTATTTCCTAGATATTATTTAGTTGATATTTCACTATGTGTGTGCTATAGAGAAACTATGAGGAACCTATTGAATTTCTTCAGTTCATGGTGGTATCAAGCACTATAAAAATGTTTATTGAATAAATAAATGGTTGCATTACCTCACTTAAAAAGTTTTTAAATTTGTTGCTTCAAATAAATTATTTTTGTAGTGTAGTTCTAATACACTAGAAAACTGTTAATCTTGTCTTTTACATTGAGACCTACTAGAACGTAGAAAGGTAATTATAAACGTATCTTCGGTTACATGTTTTTAAAATGGGTTGATTCTCTCACTTAAGATAAAAACAAAAATATCCAGTACATGCTATTTTTCTTATTATAATATGAGATCTCTTTTAAGTGGAATATGTTTAAGGAACAAAGGTTACAGTATAACCTAGACCAGGGGTGGTGAACCTGCAGCTCTCATGCTGTAGCACATTCTTCATTATCATTCAAGTCTCAAAAAAGTTTCTCCTAGGCCTTTCCCAAATTAAGTACAGTTTGATTTTGGTGGGGGAGCTCCTTTAAATCAGTCTGTGGGGCAAATTTGAAATCACCTGTAATATAAACCTCAGTCAAGCTCCCAGATCATCAATGTCAACATTTCACAATTTTCATAAGTACTTAAACATTTTCATAATATCAATATTTTCCTTTAAATGTAATTCAGGTCTGCAAACTAGAAATGGTAGATTAAGACAATTCATGTGTGACTTTTAACTTTTTCTTTTTGTGGTACCTGGGATTGAACTCAGGACCCTGTGCTTTCCAGACAAGCATTTATTCTACTGACCTACTTCTCTGGCCCCATATTTAGCTTTTAGTGGATACAAAATGATATGCTTTACAGAGGTTCATAAGGCTTTTTATATAAAACTTGATGAGCACTTGGGAGTAGGAAAATACTGGGCAAAGTTCCATTCCATTCCAAGACTGATTAGAGAATTCTTTTGGTTTTCTAGCTCTTACATTCTTTCACATTTTCTTCTTTCTCCATGCTTAGATGAGAAAGATAACTTAACCTGTCTCCAGTCTTTACAGCAGTTCCATTGCTTTCTTGGAAACTTGACACTCTATAGTTGGTGAGTGAGGTGAACCAGGAGAGTGCAAAGAGTAAGGTTGGGTTGGCCTGCACATGTGCTAATCAAAAAAAAAAAAAAAAAAAAAAAAAAAAAAAAAAAAAAAAAAAAAAAAAAAAAAAAAAAAAAAAGATCACCAATAGTATGTACCCTGCCTAGAATGCAGTTTATTATTAGTGTAAATGGCCAGCACAGCTTTAGAATTGACATTGCTTCTAATGTAAGAGCAAAGGAACATGAGTAGCACACATAGCAGGTCATCCTGCCTGCCTTCCTGTGTGCCAGACCCATTCAGGGAGAACGTCAGATGGGGGGATCCTGAAGAAAAGACAATATATACATGTGATCATTTGTTTTTTTCTAGTTCCTTTGAATATGTTAAGGCAAGTGAGAAGGGAAAAAAGAGATGAAGGGCAGGATGAGGGAGGAAAAAAAGATAAAGCAATAATTGGGAGAGAGAATGCAGAGAGAACTTTTACAAATAGGACAGGCACCAAGGAGCAGGGGTGGCTGTTAGAAGGCAGAAGAAAGAGTTATGTGTGTAGTGTGTGTGCGTGAACTCCCCACAATGACGCAATTGTTATGCACTGCAAATGTGTACTAATAAAAACAAAAATGTTGAAAATTAAATGTGCTATGAAGAGAAGAGAAGGAAGAAGGAGCACAAGGAGGAAAATGAAGGAAACTCTAGACTGTACCCCAACCTACTGCATCAGAATCTCCACCTGTGAGAGCAGGCAACTGATTTGTAACACAAGATACATTTCCAAGCGCCGATCACAAGTCTGCATACAATTGCCATGTCGCCTTACATCTATCTCATTGGGAGAAATGACATTTCTCTCCAAAAGTGCCATAGGTTTTGCTGTTCCTGAGAGATATTTTTCACCACTTGACTTTCCTTTGAACGTGTACTCAACATGTCTTTGTTGTCCATGCTCTTTCAGTGGCTCACACACTGATCTCTGCAGCCTAGCTTTGAAATGAAAAGAGGAAGGGAATAATACAGACATCGAGTCTGTGTGATGCTGATTCGTTTCAGCAAAATAACCTGGAGAAGATGATACTTAAAAATAATAAATTATCACAACAAAATAGTTAACCATCATATTACTTTATTCAATTACAGAGCAGTGCTTTTGTTTGGATATGAAGATGCAATTCAATTTCCTTTTGCTAAAAACATGGACAGTCATAAATTTTTATTATCTTTATCTATGGAAACAGAATTCTCTGGTTGATTCTAGCGTCATTTGACCTGTTGCCTAAACATTTGGACAAGACAATAAATCTTGAACCTTGTCCAGTGCCCTTATTAGTGAAAGCTTAAAAACTCAAATGTATAGCAAATGATTTAATAAGATACTCCTGCCCTTCAGAGGCATGAGTAGGGCTTGCTAAAGGGAAGACAATGGGACTTTGATTCTTTCCTTTCAGATTCTTTTAGCAATCTCATTTTTTATTTTAATGGATCCTAAAGTCATCATATGCCCTGGAAATTTGTTTACGACACAAGAAAAGCCTTTTTTGATCATGTTCTGAGCCATGGGAAATAGGTAGGAAATGAAGGCAGGAGATAACTAGGACATTTCCCATGAGTCTTACAGTAAGAGTAGGTTATTAGTTTATTCCTTACAATTATCATAGAGAAAGGTTGTTTTGATGTTTTAAGAATGCCATTTGAATGCATTCCAATTTAACTTTGGTTCCCAGCAAAGAGAACATACTGAAATTTAAACTAATAAAGAAATGTGATTTTCTCTTTAGAGACTGGCCCTTTTCTTGAATGGTTCACAGCTTTGAAGTTGCTGATATTTTTGTTAATGAGCTTGGGCTAAGTAAATAAATGAGATACGCCACGACAAAATTTTCTGGAGTTGGATTTAGACCTCAGGCTATGCTCCTATCACTACTAATTACTCATGCATCCTTTCTAAACTTCCTAACTGTGGGTACAATGAAGTAAAATAGCATCTAAAATCAGCTGATATAGTATCTCCTATATAGAGCATGTCCCACAGGCATTTGTTCATGTAATATTATGTGATATGATGTGTTTCATGCACTGATAAATGTTCACTATTCAGCTGGTAAAGATTTTTATGCATGTATGAGGTACTTATGTATAAGACAACCCATTAACTTATGGTCAATACTTTTAGGGGAAATTTTACATTATTTGGGGGCACTGCCTCAGCTGCATATGTACAGAATGCTTAGACCTCTGTGGCAAGATGCCAAAAATAACAATGAAATCTGAAAACTCTCTTAAGTAGAGCCTACTTTAGAAGACTACCCCAGAACTGCATCCTTTATTCTGTTAGTTCCTAAGATAAAAAGAAAATGTTGATCAGCATATACGGGTAGGTAATGGAAGAGGCTTGTGTGTTGGGATGGGAAGACTGATTGGCATATTTCTCAGTATTCTGTTTTAAAGACATAACCAGAGTAAGATCACACTGCTCACCATGAGGACACAATTGTTCTGAGCCTGAGAGCCTATTAGTAAAAGGGGTCCTGTCCAACAAAGGTAAGTTGACTGTCACTAGGTCCTGTTAGTCTGTAGAAGCCATAGTATTTGTGACAGATCTGAAATTGATCAGCATCTCTGCAGACAAAACGAGCCAGAAAGACTGCAGACAGGCCTTCTGGAGAATGTAGGATGAGTGTGCTCTATCTAGTACTGCTCAAATCTAGGAAATAAGCTTACTTCTGAGACAGCAGCAAGCTTGAACATGAGATAGGAAAATGAAATTCTTTCCTGCGGCCTAATAAAATCTAGGCATGACCAGTGATGTCCAGCCATAGCCTTTGCATGTTTGTGCCACTGGTCACAGAGCATGACACGCACAGGTTCGACTAAGAAAGCAAAGAGCTTGAAGCGTGGGAACAACCTGCCAGTGGTCTACACAAAGGGAAATCATGAAGTTTCACATAAAATATAATTCTTTGCTCTTGGGTGCACATTTTACAAAGAAGTGATCCAGTGCAGACCTCTCAAAATTAGTCTTTATTGTTAAACACTCAAATAATCCTTTGCAATGTGGAGGATGTAAAACTCTAGGCGACTGGAAATGGAAATGAATCAGTGAAATTACAAACAGCGTATTATTTCCAATTCAAATAATGTTCTACGTGACCCTTTTATATTTTCTGTAGTGCATTAATGTTAGTATTGTCTATTCAGATTTGATTTTTAATTGTTCTTTGGGAGAAAAGTCTTTGATAGAGTTGTGTTTTAGTTGTAAAACTGTTATATAAGGCTGACGTACAAGCTTATGAAGTCACAGAACCAGTTTGTCCTAAAGCATTTTTCCCTATAAAGGAAGATAGCCCTATTCAATAAAGCAATTTCCAAGCAATTTGTGTCCAGGCTGGAGCACAGTGGGAAGGGTGGAGGGAAGGTGAGAGAAAACAAACAACATAGAGCCAGGTCTGGCCTCTCTGACAACAAGCCCTCAGACTCACTGGAGAAGGAAATGCCTAAGGAGGACACAATAAAACCATAAAGCAGGGCAGCACTGGGGAGCCCAGGCCCGAGGAGTGGTACCGGCAGCAGAAGGTCTAGGACCTGCAGTCCAGTCAGTTAGAGTAGGCTCTGCATGCATGGAGTTCAAATATCTGTCCCCAAGGCCTCTGGGAATTATAGAATAGACTGAGAATGGTGGAACATAGTGAGATTTATAAACTTGAGCGTGGCAAAATGGCAGCTTAAGGTTGCAGATTCAGATGCCCCAGTGGAGGTTCTACCTAAGCTGTGCCTAACACTTTACAGTCTGCAAGGTACCCAGCCCAGTCCCTTCACTTCCCTTGACTGGAGTCCTGGGATCTTTTTACTTAGCAAAAGCCCGTTTGTGTCAATAATGAACTGAAAAATAGAGTGACTTTACCTTACTATCCAATACTACAAGCAGGATGCCATGAATACCCCGAATCCAGATAGAAGAGTAAGCACTGTGTTAATGGTGGTGATAGGATAAGAGAGAGAGATGGCAGGAATGACTCCCCTTCCCTTCTACCCAAGGTCTAAAGGCAAATGTGTGAAAACTTACTGGGAAATACAGTGTATACTAGGCAATGTCAAGCCTCAAGGGTCACCCAAATCACTCTCTAAGTCAAACTGAAACCTCTCTGACTTCATCTTTTTTTTAAAAAAAGTTGCTTTAGAGAAAATCTGGAAGAATAATTTTTCCATTGCTATTTCTAGTGAAAGAAATGTTATTAAATGGATTTCAAAGCATGTTAGAAGTTTTTCAAAACTTTATGCAGTACGTAGGATTGAAGCAACTTCAGCATTTGGGGCGAGAGTCACACCAGTGGGTCAAGCTCCTGAGTGTGCTTGTGAATCCATTCCTGCATCTTTCTTCTCATTGGTTCTCAGCACCCAGATGGATGCATTTGATAGTGAGGCCATTGGGCTTGAAGCTGGGAGTATAATGCATTTATTATTTATATGCTGTCTATTTTTAGAAGTTGGGGTGGCTTGAGACTTGTTTGGCACTTGTGAAGATGATTTAAAGCAAGAATCTTTTTCCTTTGAACATGATCATTTTCCTTTCCTTGCCTTGACCTTGACTCAGCACGAAGGTCACAGAATGTTTTGTTTTAATATACAACAACATACTGCACACTGTTGTGGAATAAAAAAATGATAATGCTCATACAGATTTGATAGCAACTGAAACTAACAGAAACATCTTTTTCAATGAGCTACCTCCTACATTAACACAAAACTTTACCAAGGAAGGTACTAGTATGACATGTTTTGTAGCTATTGTCTTTGATCCACAACTTTCTTTCTTTCTTTTTTTTTAAATAGAGTACAAAGTAGTGTTAAGACAAAAGTGCAAATGATAAAGAATTTCACTAAACAAAATCGTATGAATTTCATAGCATTCATTATATTGCATAGTGCTGTGTTTAAGTTAGTTGTTCATATTACCAGATATATGCATACAAAATTAGAAGAAGAAAGAAAAAAGAAATAATATATTAACAGTAAGAAGAGAGAAAAAGGGAAAAGAATTGAAAAAAGAAGACAAAATAAATTAAGAGCTAATAGCTCTTTTCCATAAACAGCAGAACTCTACAGTACAGTCCAAACCATCCTACTTACATACATAGATATATCTCCCTCCTTCCTCTTCTGTCCTTCTTGATTCGCTAATTCTTTCCTTTTGAACAGGTTCATTTTCTTTTCCTAGTATCAATACACCCTTCAGATTTTATTTTCTTTTTCAGGTTCTCACACTAAGATTTTTTTTTTTTTTTTTGTCTTTTTGAGACAGGGTCTCACTATGCAGTTCAGGGTGGCCTTGAGCTCACTTTTGTAGCCCAGGCTGGTCTTGAACTTGCACTGATCCTCCTGCCTCAGCCTCCCAAGTGCTGGGGTTAGAAGCATGAGCCACCACGCCTAGCAAAGATACTATGTTTGTACTTAAGGGTTTGACTTATTTTACACGATATTCTGGTCACTAGTTGCATCTGTTTACCAATAAAAGCATTGAATCTATAACTTTTATAACTGAATGATATTCCATTGTGCAAAAACACCACATCTCTTTGTCCATTCCTCAGTTAGTGGGCATTTGGCTTGCTTCCAAGGTTTTGCTATGATAAATTGTGTTGCTATAAACATTAGTGCACATATATTGCTATACTATGATATTTTCAGTTCTTCTGGAAAAATACCCAGGAAAGGCATGGCTGGGTTGAATGAGACTTCCAACTCTGGCTTTTTGAGGACTCTCCACACTAATTTACATAGTGTTATATGCCAGGCTATATTCCTACCAATGGTGGACAAGTGTTCCTTTTTCTCCACAACCCTTCCAACATTTATTGATATCTTGATGATAGCCATTCTTTCTGGGTGAGATGGAATCTCAGTTTTGTTTTAATTTCCATTTCTTCACTGATCAATAATGTAGAATATTTCTTCATATATTTACTTCCTTTTTGTATTTCTTTCTCTAAGAAGTGTGCATTAATCTCAGATGCATATTTTTGGATTGGGCATTTGAATTTTGGGGGCTTGATTTTCTTTAATTCTTTATATGTTCTAGATAGAAGGCCCTTGCCAGAGGGACAATTGGTTTTAATTTTTTCCAAGTTAATGGATTTTCTTTTTTTTTGTTGTTAATTTATTTTGAAATGCAGAAACTTTCAAAAAGATGAGATCCTTCTTGTTGATTCATTGAAGTATTTCCTCTAGTATTTGTTTGTTAGTTTATTTTTGACAAACTCACTACCTACTACAATGTGTTTAAGATTGGTATCTACCTTTTCCTATGGTAGATTTAGTGTTTCTGTTTTAATGTTTACATCTTCAATCCATTTTGCCTATAATTTATTGTATGTTGATAGACACAGGTCTAGTTTTAGTTTTTGGCAGGTGCAAAGTTGGTTTTTCCAGCACTGTTTGCTAGCGTGGCTATCTTTCTTTCTTTCTTTTTTTTTGTCTTTTTGAGACAGGGTCTCACTGTGCAGTTCAGGCTGGCTTTGGGCTCACTTTTGTAGCCCAGGCTGGTCTCGAACTCGCAGCAATCCTCCTGCCTCAGTCTCCCAAGTGCTGGGATTACAGGCGTAAGCCACCACGCCCGGCGTGGCTATCTTTCTTCCAGTGAATGTATTTAGCTCCTTTGTCAAAGACAATGTGTCTGAGTGTGTTTGTAGTTGTGTCTGCATCTTCTAAACTGTTTCACTGATCCTCAAGTCTGTTTTCATGCCAGTATCAGGATGATTTTATCACAGTAGGCTTACACTACAATTTTAGGTCAGGGATTGTGATACTTCCTGCCTTGTCTTTGATGCACAGTATTGCTTTTGATATTGTGGGACTCTTCTGGTCCGTGAAGAATTTGAGGAAAGTTTTCTTTAGCTGTGTGAGGTATGCTGTTCGTATTTCCATTGGGATTGCATTGAATCTGTATAACAATTTTGGGAGCAGGGGCATTTTCACAGTGTTGGTTTACCCTATTCAGGAGCAAAGAATATCTTTTTATTTTCTCAAATCATCTTCAATCCCCTTTCTCATAGTACTACAATTTTCACTGTATAATTTTTTTTGCTTCCTTTGTGAGATTAATTTTTAAGTATTTCATTTTTTTGGATGTTATTGTGAAATGCATGGTTTCCCTAATTTCTCTCTTGGTCCATACATTATTTGTGTACAAAATGCTAAAATTAAAATGATTTTGACTTTTTTCCTGCTATATTAATGAATTTATTTATTATATCTTCAAAATCTCCTGGTGGAGGTGTTAGGGTCTTGTATGTAGTGTCATGCCATCTGCAAATACTGATAATTTCACTTCTTCTTTTCCAATTCTTATTCCTTTTTTTTTTTTTTTTTTTGTCTTTTTGAGACAGGGTCTCGCTATGCAGTTCAGGCTGGCCTTGAGCTCACTTTTGTAGCCCAGGCTGGTCTCGAACTCGCACCAATCCTCCTGCCTCAGCCTCCCGAGTGCTGGGATTACAGGCGTGCGCCACCACGCCTGGCTAATTCTTATTCCTTTTATTTCTCTCTCTTGTTTAATTGCTGTGGCTAATATTTCCAGAATTATACTGAATAAGAGTAGAGGCAGTGGGCATCTTTGTCTTGTTCCTTATTTTGTAGTGAGGGCTTTCAGTATTTTTCAATTTAGTATGTATTTTGGCTATTGGTTTGTCACAGATGGCTTTTTATCAGGTTAAGATATAGACCATCTATTCTGATTTTCTGTAGTACTTTATTTCTAAGTCATGAATGAATGTTGAGGGTCGGGGAAAGAGCTCAGTAGAATAAGCGCTTTCCTGGAAAATGCAAGGACCTGAGTTCATTCTCTGATTTCATGAAAGAAAAAAAAAAAAAAAGAATGAGTGTTGAACATTATCAAAAGCTCTTCCTGCATCTATTAAGATGATTTTATTGCTCTACAGATGTGGTGTACATTTGTGTATTTGCATATTCTGAACCATTCCTGCATTTCTGGGATGAATCCTACTTGGTCTTGACATATAATCTTCTTGATGATTTGCTCCATTCTATTTGATAGTATTTTATTGGGGATTTTCTCATCCATGTTCACGAGGGAGACTGGTCTGTAGTTCAGTGTTTTAGTTGAATCTTTCCTGGATTTGGCATCCAAATAATGCTTCCCTCCAGGAATGAGTCTGGAAGAATTGCTTCCTGCCATGGTTTTAGGTTTTTTTTTTTGCAAGGGGAACAATACAGTACAGAACACATTTTATACTAATATTTTGTAATGAATCACCCAAGAATCATATATGAGAATTTTGAGAAATATGTCCACACTCAAATACTAATGACTTCAGGCCTCAGTCCTCATATCCTGCCTGAGTCCAGCAGAAACTCTAGAGCTCATAACAATGCCTCCCAAAAGTCTAATTTAATTCCTAGAGCCCACAGCTAAGTCTCATGTGGGCCTGCTTCCTGGATCTTTGCTCGAAAGGCCCAAAGGTCAGTGGTGGAAGTTAGGAAGTCTATGCCAGTGGGATGAAGGATCTGTGCTAGCAAGCTAAGAGATCTGAACTGGAGCTCGGAAGCAATACTCAAAGTAAGCACTAAAGCTTCCCCCAACTACACAGCCATTTTCAGCAACCATGAGTTCATCCCGTGCTCCCCTAGTAATGAGGATAGCCAAATTTCCATGAGGAAAAGCAATGGGACAAGCTTCTTCATGAGGTTGAGCAGTGCACCACCCTCCCCTCCAGAGCCAGGAAGTGATACCCAAGATGAGGAACTAAGCTTCTCCAAAGTTCAATGGGAAATCCAGCATGACGAGATCCTCCAGCAGAATAGCCCAAGAGAGCTAGCAGTTTCCAATAGCTCCAGCAGTTTATCCAAACAGCATCCCTAATAGCATTTTGGTAGCTTTTCCTGTTTGGCCTTTGTGCTGCTGGCAAAAATCATCAGGTGGACCTCACACACCCAGTAACACACTAATTTAATTCAGCTGTGTGTAATATACTGATCATGAGTTAGAAATCCACTATACTTCCCTTTCAATCTCATTGAAGAGTTTGAGAAAAGTTGGCATTAAATCTTCCTTAAGTTTATTATGATACTCAGCTGTGAATGCATCAGGATCTGGGATTTTCTTTTTTGGTAGATTTTTTTTTATTACATTTTCAATTTCATTTCCTGTTATTGGATTATTCAGAGTTTGTATATATTCTTAACTTAGTTTTGGCATTTTATATGTAACTAGGAAACTGTTTCCTTTGTGTTTTCTACCCTATGAGATTAAAATTTTGGGATTAAGTATTAATGTTCCTCTAAATATCTCTTTAGGTCTATACTAATATTGTCCTTTTCAGTTCTTATTGCGTGAATTTAAGGTTTTATCTTTCTTTTTTGATAGGTTGGCTAGGAGGTTACCAATGTTATTCTTTCAAAGCACCAACTCTTCGATTAATTTATTCTATATGTCATTTTCTTTATTTATATTGTATTAGTTGCTGCTCTAGTATTATAATTTCTTGTCTTCTTTGGGTTTTGGGATTGACTTGCTTTTCTTTTTACCAGAGTTTGAAGTACAGCATAAAATCATTTATTTTGGTTTGTTTTGTTTTCCTGATGTGTGAATTTACTGCTGCAGTTTTCTCTCTTAAGACAGTTTTAATGGTATCCCACAGGTTCCAGTAAGTTGTATCTGTATTTTCATTTGATTTTAAACAGTATTTAATATCTCTTTTGATTTCGTCTATGACCCACTAGTTATTTAGGCAGTTGTTATTTGATTTCCATATGTTTACAGTGCTTTTGAGGTTTCTTCTTCCAATAATTTTCAGTCTCATTGTACTATGGTCAGATAATATGCGTGGGATAATTTCAATTTCTTTGCATTTACTTAAGGATGCTGAGCTGGGGAGATAGCTCAGTGGCATAAATGCCTGCCTGGCAAGCATGATGTCCTGAGTTCGATTTCTGGCACCACAAACAAAAAACAAAAAACAAGAAACAGAAAAAGAAGAAAGATAAGGATGCTGTATGTATTCATATATGGTCTGCTTTGGGTAATGTCCCAGAATGGTTGCTGGTTGAAACACTATAAAGGTATACTAAGTCTGACAGGTCTCTCATTTCTGTACTGATGATGATGATGATGATGATGATGATGATGATGATGATGATGATGATGATGATTATTTTGCCTAATTGATCTATCTTTTTGTGACAGTGGTATGTTAATGTTCCCCTTTATAGTTGCATTGTTGCTCATTTGACTTTTCATGTCTGCTAAAATTTGTCATAGGTAGGTGGGTATTTCTATATCCAATATATATATATATATATATATATATATATAATTTCTTTTTTTAGGACCAGGGTTCAAACTCATGACCTTGCACTTGCCAGGCAGGCATTTGTGCCATGGAGCTATCTCCCCGGCCTTATATTTATAATTGTTGTCTCTTGCTCTTGTATTTTCCCCCTAACAAGTATGTAGTGACCTACTTTATTTCTTTGAGTGATTTTTGGTTTGAAGTTGATATTTTCAGCAACCAGTATAGCTACTCCTCCTTTTTTCTGGGTTCTGTTGCATGGAGTGCTGTTTCCCATCCTTTGACTTTCAGTCTGTGACTTTCCTTTGGAATTAAATTGTGGGAGTACCGCCTGACCAGCCCTCCTTGAAGGAAGAGCAAGTGTCTCTATTTTGACAGAGTCTGGCCCTATTTCCTTGTATTGATATGTAAGAGCTGACTAGGACTTTTGTTTATCCTCTCAACTGGCCTTAAGCAATGTATATTGGTCTAGCTCAGGTGTTGGTAATAGTCTTTGAAGGTGGTATGTGTGTCTCCCTGGTAACCTACACCTGATGCTCCTGAATGTGAGCCGGGTCAAGACAGGTCCAAGAGCAAATGCTCTGTGCTGCCAGCTGGGAAGGAGTCTGGAGATAGAGGCTATGACTTCCTGGGACTTGGAAGATTACATCAAAGCTGAAGCACCAGACCATCCAAAACATTAGATACTATCTAAATAGCCTTATGCAGATTGCTCTCTCTGCATATTGTCTGCAGGTTGCAGAGGTAAATGTAGGCCTCCTACCTAGCTCAGCTCACAGTATTCACTGCCTCCCAGAATTCTCAGTCATTCCTGCTCAAGCCACTCCTCCACTGAATAAAGCTGAGTGAGGCCTTAGATTGCTCTCTTTGTTCCAGGGTACCATCTTTGTGGACTTAGAGCCCCTTGACTCCCCTGTAGTTATAAATATGTTTTAGCGTCTTTATTTTCACTGTGGGTTGCATGGAAAGTGGTAGATTGGAATTACCTTGGTGAGATTCCAATGACTGAACTTTAGGATTACAAATACTGATTTCTCATATCAAAATGAGGACCTAAAAGGGATGCCTACATTAAATGCATTCTTTGCACATAGCATATTGTTTGATTTTTGTTTTTTAATCTACTCTGCCAGTCTATTTTTTTCCCCCCATTGGTGATTAGAGGTCATTTACATTGGTGGTTATAACTGATATGTATTCGCTTATCTTTATCATGTTATATTCCTGCTATAGGTTCTTTACTGCTCTTTTTAATTACTTGTCCTCCTTGCTGGTTCCTTTCTGTTGTTCTTGAAGTTGTAGTTGTTTCTGTTTCTTTGTAGACCATCTGTGAGTACTCTTTGTAATGTTGGTGGTCATGAATTTCTTGAGTTTTTCTTTGTCATGGAAGACTCTATCTTGCCTTTGAATTTGATAGTTTTGCAAGGTACATTAATCTAGGTGGGAATTTATTTTCTTTCAGAATCTCAAATACTTCACTCCAAGGTCCTTTAATTTGATGGTTTTTGATCAACATCATGGATCAGTTTGGAGGTTCCTCAAAAAGTTAGGATTGGAGATCCCACTAGACCCAGGTATTCTCCTCCTGGATATTTTTCCAGAAGAACTGAAAACATCATGTAGTGATATATGTCCATCCATATTTATAATAGCTGAATTTATGACTAAATCTTGGAAACAACCTAAATGCTCATCAACTGAGGAATAGATTAAAAAGACATGGTACTTTTATACAATGGAGAATTTTTTAACTACAAAAAAAGATAAACTCCGGCCCGGCAGGATGGCTCAGTGGTCTAAAGCTCCTGCTTAAGAAAGCTTAGGCGGCTGCAGGGACCACGGTTCGATCCCTGGCACCACATTCTGCACCAGCCCTGCCCTCAGGGCAAGCTGAGCCAGCCATAAAAATAAACAAAAGTTCTATAAAACAAGAAAAAAAATTTAAAAAAGTAAACTCAGAGCTTTTGTTGATAAATGGATGCAGCTAGTGATCATATTCATAAGTGAAGTATATCAGACCAACATGTGCAAACATCATATTGTCTTGCTAGTGCAAGAACAGGAAAGAGTAAGTAAAATCTTTTTTTTTTTTTTTTTTTTTTTTTTTTTTTTTTTTTGAGTAAGTAAAATCTTAAAGACACAAGAGATCCTGATCCCATGAACAGGAATGTATCTGTTCAAAAGGAACAGAATGGTATGAGTAAGATAAAAGAACAGAAAAAGATTTATTTGTGTATGAATAGAGGATGGCTTGGATAACTGTACTGCTGATTTTTGGTGATCTATTGAAAGGTGTAATGCATGCTTATTTTTTCTTTTTTAATATTTATTTTTATTTGTTTATTTATTTATTATTTTTCATTTGGTGCAGGGTCACATTACACAGCTGAGACTAGCAGTGGTGCTGCTGTCTGAGCCTCTCCAGTGCCCAGATGGTAGGCACGATCCACTTGCTGGGTGGCAAGGCAGCACAGCACACCCAGGTAGTTATGGTTCCACATGACATGCGGTACCGGGATTGAACTTGAGTCCTTGCGCTTGTCAGGCGGGCGCTGAGACTACTGAGCTGTCTCCTAAGCCTTCCTTTTGCATTTCTTCTTATTATTTTATCAATTAGTTTTTACTAATTTTACATGCTTACATCTGGTAATCATAACAACTAATTTGAAGACATTATGCAGTACAACAACCACCGTTGAATTCTTATTATTTTGCTGAGTGAAATTCTGTATCGTTTCTAATGTTTTCTTTTTCAAAACGTATTTCCTCTAATGTTGGATGTCAGGTATTTTGTCTTGGTAGTCCAAAACAGCAACAAGACAGGTGGAAAAAATTGGAAGATGACTAAATAAGGAAATGGCAGTGTTGGCGCGTTGATGGGCTGTAGGCTTCAGTTTCTAAGAAGCATCCTTAGAACTTGAATTTTGAGCTTTATGCTTGAAGGGAACTAGAGTTCTGTCTGTGTATCAAGAGATCCAGGTGAAGGGAATGACCAGTGCAAAGATCTTGAAGCAAAGATCTCCTCGGTCCGTTTAGCAGTCACCTAGCAAAAGTGGGGCGCATCATGTAGAGGTGCTGAGCTTATAGGATACTTCATGTTTGCATCTTTACAGTGAGTGAATTTTGGAAGCCCTTGTGGTTTTCATTAGGGAGGGGAATAACATATCTATACATCATCCGTGTGTCCCTCTGAAATTCGTGCTGAAGCCTGCTTTCCAATGCAGTAGTATTCAGAAGTACAGCCTTCTAAGAAGGGCTGCACCCTCAGAAATGAGATTTGTACCCTTACTGAAGAGGTTGATGAGAGCTGTGTCTTCTGCATGAGGCTGCAGAAAAGGAAGCCTGGCTGAGAAACAGGCACTCAGCTGACCCTGGACTTGCTGGTTCTTTCCTCTTGGACTTTGCCACCTCCAGAACTGCAAATGATACATCTTTATTACTTATGCTTGTTGTGGTAACCTGAGTGGACCAAGATAATGTGATTTACATCTTAAAATTACTCTAGCACTGGGAATGGAGCACCTAGAAGAAAAAGGCCGAGGCTGAGAAACCAGTTAGAGGACACACAGTCACCGAAGTACAGTGTGCTGGGTAGACCTGGCAGGAGTGATGAGGTATTGAGTGGTATTCTGAGGTTGCCGCCAGGGGGATTTTCCGGTGGATTTGACCCAGCAGTGCTCTCTTCAGAGCTGCATTCTTTGGCAACAACTTTGCTAGTGCTTTTACATTGGGTACATCTGTTGTCTTCTTAATTAGATAAGACTGTAGTCCCATTCCGTCGCTCTCCTCTTTTCCATCTATTTCTAAATATGCAGTTTTCGTATATGTTGTTTCTTATTAATGATCTCTCTTTAATATTTAGTAAAAAAAGTGAAAAATAACATTTGCTTTAGAACTATAGAAATCAGCTGATGTATTTGGCATTTAAAAAACATGTGATAGAATAACTCACATTTATTGAGTTCTTACTACTTACCAGATACTATGTTAAAGACTTTTACATATTTATTTATTTATTTGTGGGACCGGGGTTCAAACTCACTACCTTGCCCTTGCCAGGCTGCAGAAGGGATGCTTGTGCCACGGAGCTATCTCACTAGCCCCAAGATCTTTACATAAAACATCCATTCTACTTCATTCTCTAAGAAACCATTAAAAACACTGATATTACCCCTTGTCACGGGTGAATACCCTTACTAATGAAAGTAAATTATCTGTCCAAGATTATCTCAAGCGTAGTAGAACAAGGAATCAACCTCAAGTTTGTCTAAAGCCTTTCAGTGGTTTGCTTTTCTTTTAGCCCTCATCTCTGGTAGCCTACAAAACTGAATTAGGAATTAGTGTCTCCACTTAACAGATTTCTAGTTACCTATTGCTATTTGCTAGTGGTAGCCATCTATTTGTATTTGGGTGTAGATTCTTTCTAATTGGATTATTAGTTTCCTGCAAATGGCAGAACCCAGTATAACCATACCTTAGAGACAAAGTGGGTACAGATTTAGACCATTGCAATAAAGAAAGCACCACAGTAAAGTGAGTCATACAATTTTGTTCGTTTCCCAGTGCCTATAAAAGCTATATTCATAGAGTGCTGTGTGGTCTACTAAATATATAATAGCACTATGTAAAGATGTATATACTTTCACTAAAAATACTTCATTTCAAAAAAACACTAACAGTTGCCTGAGCCTTCTTCAACTTGCTGGTGTATGATCTTGCTTTGGTATAGAGAGATGGCTGTTGTTTGAGCATGGTGTTGGAGGTCGGGGCAAGTGTAACGATTTCTTAATATGCCTCATCTATTGAATTTTTATTTCATAAGAGAGTTCTCTGTATAGCATGAAGTCCTGATTGATAATACATTACCTACAATAGACTATCTTTCAAAGTTGGAGTCAACATATTTCACCTAAAGTAATTACTTTCTTTGTTCCTCCATAAGATGAACTCATCTGCTAAAATTTATCAAGAGATGGTAGAAATTCAGTCAATCTTTAGTCTTTCCTGCTAATCCTAGCTGTCATTGTACTTTTACCTTATCTACACATCAACAATTATCTCCTCCACTGAAGTCTTGAACTCCTCAAAGTCATTCATGTGGGTTGAAACCAGCTTCTTTCAAACTCCTGTTAATGTTGACATTTTAACTTCATTCTATAGATCACGAATATTCTTAAAGGCTTCTGGAATGGTGAATGTTCTCCCAAAAGTTTTAAACTTACTTTGCCTAAATGCCCAAATGCATCAGAAGAATTACTATCTCTGGCAACCATAGCCTTGTAAAATGTATTTCTTGAAAAATAAGACTGGAAAATCAAAATTTTTTGCTTGATTAATGGGCTGCAGAAGGGATGCTGTGTGAGCAGGCATGAACATAACATGACTCCCATTGTATATCTCGGCGAGAACTCTCAGATAACCAGACACATTTTCCATGAGCTGTAAGACTTTAAACAAGTGTAAATCTCAACAGAAGGTTTAAGATGTTCAGTAAGTCACATAGTAAGCAAATGTATTGTCTTCCAAACTATGTTCCATTTATAGAGCACAAGCAGAGTAGATGTAACACAATTCTTAAGTGCCCTTGGATTTTCAGAATGCTAAATTAATATTGTCTTGAATTTAAAATCACTGGCTTCATTAGACCATACAAAAGAACTGAATACTAACTTCTCCTCCCTAGCTATGAAAGTCATAGGCAGCATGTTCTTAAAGGTCATTTCTCTGCTTTGAAAATCTGGCATTGAGCATAGCCATCTTTATTAGTTACTCTAAATAGTGCTTCTTGATAGCTTGCTGCACTTTCTTCATTGATTTCTTTGATGCTTATATTACATTCTTGTGAGGTATTATGAATCATGTCCATATGAGACATGATTTATGTCTCATGCTCTTGAGGTGTTTTTCCTTAAACTTCAGGGACAAACCTCTGCTATACTCAAACCTTTCCACAGCTTTCTTACCTCCCTCTGCTCTGGACACTGGAAGAGTCATTGGCTTAAGTAAATGTTGCAGCTGGTTTACTACCAAGACTTTCTTTGATGAGTAATAAATGTTTGCTTTGTTATCATTCATATGTTCCCCGGAGTGAACTTCTAATTCTTTCAAAAACTTTCCCTTGCATTTGCAAGATGACTACTTGGCAGATAAGATCTATTTTTCAGTCTACTTTGGGCTTTGGCTTGCCTTTTTTGCTAAGATTAATCATTTGTAGTTTTTGATTTAAAGTGAGAGACACATGACTCTTCCTTACACTTGAACACTTAGAGCAGTGGTTCTCAACCTTTCTAATGCTGTGACCCCGCAATACAGTTCCTCATGTTGCCATGACCCCAAACTAGAAAATAATTTTGGTGGCTACTTCAAAACTGTAATTTTGCTACAGTTATGATTTAGAATGTAAATACCTGATCTGCATTATGTATTCATTCGACCCCCTTCCAGGGTCGTGACCCACAGGTTGAGAACTGCTGACTTAGAGCCATTGTAAGGTTCTTAGTCGGTCTACTTTCTATATTATTGCATTTCAGGAAATGCAGGACCCAGAGGAAAAAAGGAGAGAAACAGAAATAGCAGGTGGGTGACACCAGAATACACACACACACACACACACACACACACACACACACACACCATCTATTAGTTAAGTTCATCATCTCATATGGATATGATTCGTAATACCTCACAAGAGTGTAATGGAAGCATCAAAGATCACTGATCGTAGACCACCAAGGCAGGTATAATGATCATAAAGAAAAAAAATATAAAAGAAACATGAAGTGAGCACATTATGCTGGAAAAATGAGACTGATAGGCCTACTGGACACAAGGCTACCACAAACCTTCAGTTTGTAAAAAGTAAAGTATCTGAAAACTGCAATAAAGTAAAGTAATAAAGCAACATATATACAATACCAAGTACGATGCTCTGAGCACAGTTAGCATTGAGGAAATAAGAACTGATAGATTTTGTGTTGTATTGTTTTATGAGTTCTTCTGACATCACATGCAGGGTCAGGCAGGCTCTGTGCCCTGGAGCACATACTATGCACCGTATGCTTCCGAATGGGTATTAATATCACATGTTTATTACTTCATCTATTTCTGCTTTGTGACGCTACAATGATTATCAATTATTTTGCTTGCTATGACTCTTAGAAGAAAAATTATTTTTATTTTTTCTGGAACATTTTTGTAGTATACCACTGAAGAAGATAAAATGAATCTAATATCAGGTCTCTGACAACAGTAATATTCACTTGGATATACTTTGACTACTTTTGCTAATTTGTATAATATGAAAATTTATAGAATTCTCAACTCAAAAAGTTGTATAAGGAGTCAAAGAGACACAGATAGCAATGCCAGGCAGTTCCAGAAAACAGGGCTAAGTGTGTCAGGCTAATGTCAAGAATAAGCACACAGTTATCTGTTGATTTAGGGGTGAGATGATCAGGGAAAGTTTCTGAAAGTAGAGATTGTCTGAATTTCTCTTCTCTCATTGCTGTGCTAAAAATATTTAATACTCCAAATTAAAGAAGGAAAGATTTATTTAGCTTATAGTTTTTAGAAGTTTCAGTCCTTCATCAGCTGGCTCCAAAGCAGGGCAGAATGGCAGAGGGGCCACATGCCATGGTGGCAGAAGACAGCACATGCAACAAGAGCAAAAAGGGGAGGGGCAAGCCTCTTCCCTTACACTGTAAGCAGGCTATCCACCCCTCGGCGGGTGGGTGTAGCACTCACACCATCTCTTTGCCCTCTTCCTGCACAAGTTGAAGATGTTTACAAAGAAGGTACCCTGGCTCCCTGTTGAGTTAAACTGGAGACACTATAACTGTTTCCTGGACAGAGGACAGCGAAACAAGATGTTCAGATTTAACAAACTGCCCTAGAAAGGCTTTGGTGGGGAGACATCCAGACACGAACCATGACAGTAATCATCACAAGGATCTCATCACACCCACAGTAGCTTTCTTTTACTGAAATAATTTCTTCATTGTGAGGTTATGTTGGGGTTTTACTGCTGTTCTGAAAAGCAAGGGATTTGCTTGCTATTCTGAAAAGCAAGCAAGCAAAGAACAACAAATTTTAGAAGTCATTAGAGGTACTTTCACCTCCTAATATAGCAATCTTCCCTTTCCTATTGTAGGACATTCTTTTTTCCCATTACAGGGTCTATATTAGTTTACAATTAAGGTGCCAAGACTTAAGGAAGCCCAAGATTAAGGTGCCAATCAATTCAGTTACTGGTGATGGCCTTTCACGCTGTCCCCATAAGACCTTTTCTGGGTGTTTTGAAGGTGGAGGAGGCATCTGATCTCACTTCCTCTTTTAATTTTTAAATTTTTGTTTCACTTCCTCTTTTTATAAAATCATTCAGCTTATCTGAGGTAGGGTCCAACTTGTAACTTAATCTAATTTTAATTATTTTAGTGAAGATCTTATCTCCAAATATAGAGTCTCTTTGTTAACTTATGATTT
Source organism: Myocastor coypus (assembly GCA_004027025.1). Lineage (NCBI taxonomy): Eukaryota > Metazoa > Chordata > Mammalia > Rodentia > Myocastoridae > Myocastor > Myocastor coypus. Next base: position 34,530 of record PVJA010001067.1, on the reverse strand, counting down.
GATGTGCTTGAGGACCAGAAAGATAAAGTTTATGGTCGGGTCTATCCTCTCAATTTACAGTAGGATCTAAACTGTCTAGGACGTGTTTATTGAATTGTAGAGTAGAAATTTTATTTGTCTATAAAGTAATTCTCCACTGGTGATTATTTTGGATTGATAGGTCTATTTCTGGAATAGCTAAGTGCTATGTTTTTCCTATGTTAAGAAGAAATACACAATAACTTTAATGGGGAAAGTAGATGTTTAAAACTAGCCTTGATAGACTGGCTGCTAGTGCTTCATGTATCACCAACATATCTTATTAACAGAATAGGAGGTTCCTGAAATGATGAGGTAAGGCTGTTCTGCTATTAGTGCTAACTGTAAAAGAGAGATAATTATTTTCAGGTATTTTAATTTCCTTTAGAAATGTGAACACATATTGTATCATAATTTTCCAAATTAACTTATAATGGCCACACTATTAGAAGTACCAAATTCTTTGTTTTATGATTGTCAAAATAAAGTTGTTTCATTAAGCCAGCCCTAGTAGGTGGAAAAAAGGGTATTATTGACCCCTATTAAGACACTAATGCATTAAAACTACATTCTCCTCACTAAAATTAAGTCTACATGATTTTATAAATAGCAGATTAGTTTTAGCTGATTTAGGGAAATAAATAGTCTATAGGAGGAAAGATAAAAGTGGTCAAATCAGCTTTTTAGATTAAGTATACATGACAATGGCTCTACTTTTTATTATTCTACTTGGATCAAATATATAAATTATGATTTTAAAAACACAACTAGGATATAGGCTGTTAAATTCAGATGCCCTTTAGCAAAATGTTGGTAGGCAAAGGAACTTTAGTTTTTATCTTAACCCATATTAGGTGGTCAAGGCCATTATGACAGTAAAAAGGTAGGAAACTGTGTTCACACACCAGAACCAGGACTAGAATTTGGGGCAGTTCTTTTCAAGTTCGGTCAAACTTCTTTTTTTACTGAATATTTAAAATTGTATTTTAAAGAATAAAAAATCACAGAAACAAAGATAGAAAAACAGTAACAAGCAAGAGTACATATAGTACAGAATTTCAAAGCAAGAACAAAATTTTAACAATGGTTGCATCATCAAATCTGTTGTCATCATCAAATCTGTTTAGATTAATAGATATAGGTATGTAAGATTGGTCAAATAATTAAACATTAACATTTTCAGTAAACTTTATTTTTTTTAACTCTTCCAAATGCATTTTATATTCCAGTCACTTTTTTTTTTTTTTTTTTTTTTTTTTTTTTTTTTTTTTTTTTTTTTTTTTGGTCTTTTTGAGACAGGGTCTTGTTATGCAGTTAGGCTGACCTTGAGCTCACTTTTGTAGTCCAGGCTGGTCTCGAACTCGCACCGATCCTCCTGCCTCAGCCTCCGGAGTGCTAGCATTACAGGCATGAGCCACCACGCCCAGCTTCTGGGTCAAACTTCTTAATTTGGTCACTTGATTCTAGATTTGTATTATTTCCCAGATGCAAGACCATGCCATGTCCTCTGTCTAATAAAGCATTGATGAATAAGACTGGAAGGGATATTTCTTCCAGTACATTGCATTGAATCTGCAAAACTATTTGGGGAACATGGCCATTTACACAATGTTGATTTTTCCTACCCAGGAGCAAGGAACATCTTTGCATTTTCTGAAATTGTCTTAGATCTCTTTTTTTAGAAGGTTGCAATTTTCATTGTATAGATCTTTACTTCTTTGTTAGATTAATTTTTAAGTATTTCATTTTTTGGGTGATATTGTGAAGGATAGTGCTTCTCAATTTCTCTTTTAGAGAGTTTGTTATCTGTGTAGAGGAGCATTATTAATTTTGGGGTATTGACTTTGTATCTTGTGATGCTCCTGAATTTGTTTATTAATTGTTTGATATTCTTGTTCCAAGAAAAGCACTATGTCATATACAAATAATGATAGTTTAACTTCTTCTTCACCTATTCTTATTTCTTTTATTTTTCTCTTTTGTCTAATGGCTATAGCTAATGATTCCAGAGCTATGCTGAATAGGCATGGTGATAGAGGACATCCTTGTCTTGTATCTGATTTGAGAGTGAAAGCTTTAGTTTTTCTTCATTTAGAATTATGTTATCTGTTGGTTTGTCATAGGCAGCTTTTATCACGTTGAGGAATAGATCATTTATTCCAGTTTTCTCTAGGGATTTTGATCATGAATGAGTGTTGGTCTTTATGAAAAGCTTCTTCTGCATCAATTGAGATGATCGTGTGATTTTTGGTTTGGGCTGTATTGATATAGTGTATTACATTTATAGATTTGCATATGTTGAACCATCTTTGCATCCCTGGCATGAATCCTATCTGGTTGAGAATATAATTTTCATGATAATTTGCTGTATTCGATTTGCTAGTATTTTATTGGAGATTTTAGCTTCTACATTCAGAAGGGAGATTGGCATATAATTCTCCTTTTTGATTGAATCTTTCTCCAGTTTCAGTATCAATATAACACATGCCTCTACGAGTGATTTTGGCCGTATTGTTTCCTTTTCTTGATTCAGTTTTGGCAGTTTTTAACCTATCTAGGAATCTGTCCATTTCTTCTTTGTCTTTGATCTTGTGAGAGTAAAGTTTTTTTTTTTTTTTTTTTTTTTTTTGTCTTTTTGAGACAGGGTCTCGCTGTGCAGCTCAGGCTGGCCTTGAGCTCACTTTTATAGCCCAGGCTGGTCTCAAACTCGCACGGATCCTCCTGCCTCAGCCTCCCCGAGTGCTGGGATTATAGGCGTACGCCACCACGCCCGGCCAAGAGTAAAGATTTTCTAAATAGCTATTGGTTATCTTCTGAATTCCCACAGGATCTATAGTAATTTCTCCCTTTTCATTCCTTATTGCTTGAATTTGAGATTTTTCTTCCCACTTATTGAGGAGATTGACTAGGGATTTATCAGTTTTATCATTCAAAGAACTAGCTTTTGGATCCCTTAATCTTTGTATTTTTTATGTCTCAATGGCATTAATTTCTGGTCTAGTCTTTATAATTTCCTCCAATCTTTAGGCTTTGGATTTTTTTTTTCAGACATCTGAAGTGCAGCATTAATATATTTATTTGTTCTCTCTCTATTTTCCTGATGTGTGAGTTCACCACTATAAATTTCTCTCTGAGAACTGCTTTCATTGTATACCACAAATTCCAGTAAATCCATGTTCTTAAGGGATTTTTGTGGCTTCTTTTGTTTCCAGATTCATCGCACTGTGGTCAGATAATATGTATGAGATAATTTTTGTTTTCTTGCAAATGCTTAAGTATGATCTATGGACATACATGGTCTATTTTAGAAAATGCCCTATGTGCAGCTGAAAAGAATGTATTGAAATGTTGTTGTGTGGAACACTGTATATGTTCACTAAATCCATTTGTTCCAAATTGTGGTTCAGTTCTGCTACTTCTTTGATAATTTTTATCTGCTTGACCTATCTTTTTGACATAAGGGGTTGTTAAGGTCCCCTGTTAAGACTATGATATTGGTTATTGTATTTTTTTGGTGCCCTTTAAAATTTGTTTTAAATAATAGGGTGTGCCCACATTTGGTGAATGCATAATTATGACTGTTTTCTCTTCCTGTTGAGTTTTTCATCTGACTAGTATATAGCTACTTTGTTTATCTCATTTGATCATTCTTGGTTTGAGGTTCAGATTGTCTCCAAACAGAATAGCTACTCCTGCTTTTGTCTGAGATCCTGGAGCATGTAATATTTTTTTTCCATCATTTGACTTCCAGCCTAGGATTTTCTTTGTGGGCTAAATATGTTTTTTTGTATACAGCATATTGTTGTATTTTGTTTCTTAATACACTCTTCCAGTCTATTTTTTTTTTCATTTTATGTATTTGGTACAGGATCTTACTACACAGTTTGGACTCATAGTGATTCTCCTGCTTTCAGCCTCGCCAATGCTGAGATTAAAGGTGTGTGCCACTATGCCCAGGCTGGCTGGCTCATCATGCCTTGTTGGCGTAGCTGGCATGTGATGCAGAACCAGGATCAAACACTAGTCCCTGTGCTTACTATAGTAGGCACTTAGTCCACTCAACTATCTTGCCAGCCCCAGTCTATTGCTTTTAATTGGTGAATCAAGACCATTTACATTGCTGGTTGTTATGGTTTGTGTCTAGTTGTCCCCTCAAAGCCTCATGCAGTCATGGGGCTGGGACTCCTAGAATTTGAGAGTGATTCATGATCCACTGAGGTCACATATTTTAGAACTGCTGGAACTGTGGCTCTGAGTACTGCTAGGATTGTGGGTGTGGTCTGAGGCAGATGTCCTGGGGCAGAGAGCCTGAATGTAATGTAAAAGAGACAGAGACACAGACTTGCTTGCTCTTGCTCTCTGTCGCCCTGGTTGGTTGGTTGCCTCTGTCTCCATTTGTTGCTGTCCTGCCATCATGAACTGATTTCTCGCTACCCTGTTCCACTCAGCCTTGGAGCCAGCCAAATATGGACTGAAATCTCCAGTAACTGTGAGCTGAATAAACCTTTCCTTCCTTCATTTTGGGTGTTGCTTATTTGTCCCAGCAATGAGAGAGGAGTAACTAAGACAGTGGTTATAATTGATATGTATTGACATATGTTTGTGCTGTTATTTTCTTGCTATTGGCGCCCTATTTTTATCCTGTGTTCAATAATTGGCTGTTTTTGGTGAGTTCTTTCTATTGTCATTCTTGGGGTGATAGACATTTTGATCCCTTTTTAGAATATCTCTTAGTATTGTGTAGGATTACTTTGGTCACCATGAATTTCTTTTTTTAATTTAATTTAATTTTGAAAACTAAAAACAAAAGCAAGAACAAAAATCAGAAACAAAGACAGAAACTGATTTTCAAAACAAGAATAGCTGATTAACAATGATTGATATCTTCAGTTGTTCTTTGTCATTAAAGTATTTTACTTCTCCATTACATTTGAGAGTTTGGCTGGATACATCAGTCTGGGTTGAGATTTGTTTTGCTCCGTGCTATTCTTCACATGATGGTTTCTGGAGAAATCTGCTGTTATTCTGATGGGTTTTCCTGTAAATGTGATCTATTTCTCTTCTCTAGCAGCTTTTAGTGTGTTCTTGTGCTAAATTTCTGGGATGTTGATTATCATATGTCTTGATGTAATTTTAATTGGGTTGACATTATTTGGAGCTCTATATGCCTCAGTTTCCTGAATGTCAGATTGTTTCCTCATATTTGGGAAGTTTTCTGCTATTAATTCTGCCCATATTCTATTCATATCATTTGTGATGTTTCCTTTCTCATTGATACTTATTTGTCTTATGTTCATCTTCACATTGTCTTGCCGCTATTGAAGTATTATCACCTACATCCTAGTTGTATTTAGATCTTTTCTTACCTTTTTACTAGCTGCAACGGTGTCTTCAAGGTCTAAAATCTATCTTCACTTTCATTCAAAAGGTTTTGCCAACTTTCAGTGGAGTTTTAAATTTTTTGTATCTCTCATTCAGTTTGCTTTATACATTCTTTCTCATTCAAGGTTTCTATCAGTTTTCTATTCTCCTCTATTTTTTATGAGCGTCTTTAGAAATGCTTAGTAATTCTTTCATTATAGTTATAATTTCTTTTACTTCTGAGGTTATTCTGATCTGATTCCCTCCATATCCTTCTGCAGTTCTTTCTTCAGTTGCTTTTATTTCAAAGATTTCAGGTGTGTGACTTCCAATTTCTTCTATGCTGATGTCCTCTGAGTTTGTTGTGGCTGGACTCAGGGCCTGAAGTTGCCTTTTACTCCTTTTGTCATTTTCTATTTCAGAGAGAACTCTATTTTGATTCCCGTAATATCCCTTCTGAGAAAGTTTGATAGTCGGTAGCTATATGAGTGCAGTCAGAGCATCTGTGTGAAGAGTCTGTTTAGATATCTCTCCTGTGTCAGAGATTCTTGCTTTGTGTGTGTCTCAAGTTTTTGCCTTCTCTATTGATTGGAAATGAGACATTAGAATCCATGTGGCATTATCCTCCATCCTTCAGTGTAGGCTTTGGTGTGGTTACTACCCAAACACCTACCAATATTATTACCCAAGGAAAAACATGCAGTTAAAGCAGATATGGTTTCCTATTCACAGTAGTACAATTAGCAATACGAATGAGAGCTATTAAAATGAGGAAAAGAATAAACTTTTGTAACTTACTGGTTTCTACTTTGCACAATAGGAGCAAACATCATAGCTGTATGATAAAGCAGATCTGAAATTGGAAATCTGTTTTTAAATTAGTTTCCATGAGTTCTGTCTAGCCACCTTCCCCTCATACACTTGGAGTCTTCCTGGCAGACTAGTTCATCTCAGTTCCCTGATGTCACCTGTGTGCCATGAGGATGCTCCTGTAGGGCTGGGATTTGGTCTGGGAACACTGGCCCAGCAGTATGCCTCAGTTCACCAGACCTAGATCTACTGAACTTGAACTTGACTGGCTGGACCTGGCTAGGGTATGGTTGATGTTTTCAGGTTCTTCCAGGTGATCCCAGTCCAAGTTGACTGCTGTCCCCCTCCCCTCTTTTTTTTTGTCTTTTTGAGACAGGGTTTCGCTATGCAGTTCAGGCTGACCTTGAGCTCACTTTGGTAGCCCAGGCTGGTCTCAAACTCGCACTGATCCTCCCGCCTCAGCCTCCCAAGTGCTGGGATTACAGGCATGCGCCACCACGCCCAGCTTTTTTTTTTTGTCTTTTTGAGACAGGGTTTCGCTATGCAGTTCAGGCTGACCTTGAGCTCACTTTGGTAGCCCACCCCCTCCCCTCTTACTGCCTGTAGTGCTATGGCTCATTGCTGATAGATCTGCTGAGGTGGAGTGGCCCCACTATGTTCTGCTGGCTTCCAGTCCAGTGGCTTGTTCCAGCTTTTGTTTGTCAAAGTCATAGAAGTACAAGAATCTATCTGCCTATCATACATATTTTTATGTATTTGATACAGAGTCTTGCTATGCAGCTTGGACTCTTAGTGATCCTTCTGTCTCTGCCTTCCCAGTGCTGGGACTACAGGTCTGCATCACCACTCATGGTGATGGGCAGGCCCTGCATGATGTATAGTGCTGGGCATTAGACCTCTGTCTCTGTGCTTCCCTGAGCAGGGGCTTAGTCCACCAAGGTATCTCGCTGGCCCTGCATATCATATTTTAAAACTCATATGGCAGCAGTCTCTTATTTCTAAGTGACATATGATATGAAACAGTTGACATATTTCAAAAATAGAGCAGATATATTAGTGACAGTATGCATACGAAACACATTTTGTAAAGGGTTTGAAAAACTGTATGAGGGCTTGAGAGAAAACATGTGAGATATATTGAGAGTCCTCTTTTACTTATGTGGTGTCCGCATGGTCAATTTATTTTCCTGATTTTGTATCTTTAATGATCACATCCATCAGTACATTTTTTACACATTTTTATGAAGGTACACAGCTACAGATCAGCAAAGGTAATTGAGATTTTCTAAATTACTGTTGCATCATATATGTAAAAATTTATCTTTTATCAGCTTTAGTATATACATGACTTCTTTTTCTTTTTCGTATACATGATTTCTAATAGGCTTTACTATGCTACAAATAGTTTCCAAGTATTTTCTTCTAAGGGTCTTTGGTGATTCATAAGAAATACTGGATTTGAAGCCTGCAATTTACGGTTGAGAAGGAAGAAAGTTCAGTGGCTTCTCAAAATAACTGAGCTACAAGTCTTTTTTTAAATTTTAGTTCATGTATTTGATACAGGGTCTCACTATGCAGCTTAGAGTTGTTAGATCCTCCTATCTCAGTCTCCCCAGCATTGAGATTTACAGGAGTGTGTCACCATGCCCAATTTCCAAATCTTAATTATTTTTATTTCTCTTTTCCCAAAATGGCCCATGTAGCTTAGCCAAGTATTTAGTGTATGCCTGCAATCCCAGCAAAGCAGGAGGTCAAGACAAACAGGATCAAAGGTTCCCACCTGCTTGGCCAACTTAGCAAGACCCTGCCTCAAAATAAAGAAAGGGCTGGGGATGTAGTTCAGTGTGAAAACTTTGGCTTCAACCCTCAGTATCACCAACAAAACAAAACAAAATTCCATGTAACCTTTTGAAAGACTTAAGAATAACTTTTGCACTTAGATAAGCACCTTTAAAATCATACTACAAGTATGATGGGTTTTCCTGTCACTTGTAAACACAATTAGAAGGTAATTTCTAGAGTTCAAGACATGATGGAGTGATACTATCATCTTATAGTGAGGATATCTTCATTGAAAGTGGAGTCACAGGGCCTGGCCCTAGGTGCTACCTTGTACAGTGTGATCTTGAGTGAGCCTGCTGGCTTCTGGATAGCGGAAGCTCCACCACAGCATGCAAATGGTTCAGTCAGGCTCCCACTGTTATGCTGTAACAGGAAATAAGAGTAACACATTTCAGGGTGCTTGGAGCCAAGGATTATAGAACCTTTATTCACTGTATAGTACTTTTACAATGGCTGTGCTTTTTAGTTTGATTCGTATATGTACATGTTCTTTTGCATATTTAAACATATTTTCCTATTTAGCAGCCTTTTCTTTATGAGGAATAAAATAGTCTCCCAAGGATATACTTTTCATTTCTTGCTTTTAATTTAGTTATTTATTTTTTGGGCTTCCTTTTTAAAATTTTCCAAGATCTCTTCTAGAGTTGTAAAGGTCAACAGCTTCACCACCTTTTCATGAGATTTACCACCCTTCTCTAACACCACATCGCTCTTCCTGAATTCTAAGACCTCGAAAAGACACTGACAGAGTTCAACGTTGTCCTCTCCCTCTGATGGAGGGGCTGCAGTTGCTATATTTATAGCTGCCATGGTCAGACCTGTCACAGTGCTTTGTTTGGAGCCAGGCTTGGTGTGGATGGCTATGGTGACCCAACTTTTAGCATTAACTGTCACAGGACCTACTTGAGGAGGTGGCCTTGCTGGTTCCTTGCCCTCATTTTTATTCTTCTGGGTGCCATGGGATTTGCCCCTGGCCTTGCCTGCTCTCCCAGCTTTCTTACACATCTCTGAGACAGAAGGGGGTCTCACCGAGCCCCTGCCACCCAGTCTAGCTGTGAGATGCCTCAGCCCACTCTTGCGACTCAGCATCCGTTGAAAACTAGAGATTAAAAATGCCAGCCCAGTCACTTAGTCTCACCTGATATTACAAAGTAGCCATTGAGGAAGAACATAATGGGGTATAATCTGCATAACACGGACTATCACCATGGTAGCTCTTAGCTCTCACTTCCCTGGATGCATACACATAAGTGTACATAAGTATGAACACACATCTGTTTATATGCATATATGGAGCCTACCGCATGGAAATTAGAATGGTAAATTCTGGAGGCTGTAGAGAGAGTAGGGCAGTGTAGTGGAGGAGACTGGTAGCTGAACATTTCAATAAGAGAATGATTAGACTGTGACAGTATCAGGAGGTTTTAGTGAGGAGGAGGATGTTCTTGATAAGGAAGCCAGAAACCAATGTTACAAAACAAATAAATAGAAAACTGTCCAAATACAAGAAAAGAGAATCATATCTTCTTTGCCTCCTTTACAACTGTTTTCTAGGATTTTTGAGCAGTTCTGAGAAAAAGCCTAAGCCCATGTCCCGAGACCAGACTGAAATCAAATTCCCGCTTTCCTCCTTACTGACTCTGCTCTCTGGGAAAATCACTTAACTTCTCTGTGCCTTCATGTATTTATTCATTAATTATAAATGGCAATACTCCATGAGATTGTGATGAGGCCCAAGCAATAAGAAGATGGATTTTTTTAATAAATAAGAAGGGGACCAAGAGATGTTGGAGGTGGTGTGTAAAAAGCATTAGGATGTGTCCTAAATAAGTACCAACTTCTCAGGATGAATGGAACGAATTTATATTGTAAAAGTATACTTATTAAAAAGTATTCTAAAACATGTAAGTGCTCAGGTCAACCTGAGCCTAAGTAGAGATGGTGGAAGAATTTAGGGGAGAATGGGGAGAAGGACGTTTCACCTGAAAGAGACAAATGGAATCTGGAGTGTCCAGCAGATGATGCTGGAAAAGGGAATGAACTTCCTCAAAAGGAAAGAGTTACTGAGTCAAGGACAGCAGGAGTGGAGGAAATTTATCTCAGTATGTAAGCAGGATGGTTTAACATTGTTCTATGCATTTCTGCTGGCCTATAGAAAGGAACATACTACTTAATTTGTTTTGTCTCCTTTTGTCAATTATTTGTGATTTTATCTTAATTTCTTTTTTTAATTTTATTTTATTTTTAAAACTTTATTCGGTATTGTCTTGACCATGATTGAAAGCAGACATCGTCTTGTGGACCTCCCAGAGGATAAATAGGTTGCAGCTCACATGCAACTCCTTACAGTCCTAGCTGGGCCCTCCTCCAGTGTCTCCTCTTGGAGTTGTACCTGATTTTATTACCTGTCTTCATACGAATGCACTGAGGAATGGGGCGATTCTGCTTTTGCCTCTTTGCCAGGAATTGTTTGATTCTGAAAGTCTTGTGAGAAGACATGGGTAGCGTAGGAGGCGAGAGCACGCACTCGATGTTGGACTGAAGCAGAAGTGCTCTTTTGCTTTTTAATAAAAATTATATTTACTTAGAAACATTCAGAATGTCAACCAAACAGTTGCAACCTTTTTTTTTTTTTTTTTTTTTTTGCAATTAGAGCTGTATTCAGTTAACAGAACATTTCATATAAACTGCATGAGCTACAACTGAAGATGAAAAACTACCGTATCACTCTCTTAACTAACTTGTGCTGTGCACCAAGAACCTGCTTTAAATTTCCATGCCAATTTACACCCCATACTGTGCTAGGCAAGATTAGTGGCTATAGAAAATACCACCAGGACAGGGCTATCTAAACACACATTTGGTAGTGTGTTAACTATACAAATAAAAGATACTGTATAGTTTAAAAACAAATCTTACACAGTCTTGCATTTTGACTGTTTTTTCTTCAAAAGGAGTTGTGTATAGGAGGGATAAGTGCTTTGAGAAGAAAAAAAAAAAAAACTGTGCTAGAACCAACTTACTCTTCACCATCCTCTTCTTTATCCTCCTCATCCTCTTTATCTTCTTTTTCCTCTTTCTCCTCATCTTCTTCCTACTCCTCCTCTTCCTTCTTTTTCTTGCTCTTTTCAGCCCTGACAACTCCCTGTTTTGCTGCATCAGGTTTTCCTTTAGCCCAGTAGGTAGCAATGTCCTTTGCATACTTTTCCTTCAGCTTAGCAGCCTTCTTCTCATGTGGCTGCTTGTCATCTGCTGCAGTATTATTCCACATTTCCCCAAGTTTCTTTGTGACATCACCAACAGAGAGGCAAGAATTTCTCCTTTGATTTTTGGGCGATACTCAGGACAGAACAAGAAGAAGGCCAAAGGAGGCCTCTTGGGCGCAGTGGGATCCTTGAACTTCTTTTTCGTTTTTCTATTAGGAGGAATGTTTTCTTTTTTTCTTACATAATGAGCCTTGTCCGCTTTTTCCATGTCTTCAAATTTTCCTTTTTCTTTAGCAGAAATGGTCTTCCACCTCTCTAAGTACTTCTTAGAAAACTCTGAGAAGTTAACGGGCGCATCTGGGTGCTTCTTCCTGTGCTCCTCCCGGCAGGTTTGCACAAAGCATGCATGTGATGACATCTTGCCTCTCGGCTTCTTAGGATCTCGTTTGCCCATGTTTACTTGTTTCCTCAGTGAGGTACAGAGTCGCCCAGTGTCCCAGCGCTGTATCTATGGAGCTCAATATACTGTAACACCCATGCAAATTCTTTTCTTATATATTTCATTCCTTTTTTCTTTCTTCTTCCAATTTTGCATACATATATCTGGCAATGTGAATGACTAGCTGGAAGATAACACTATGTATTACAACAAATACTGTGAAATTCATATTACTTTGTTAAGGGAAATTTTGTATCACTTGTAATTTTTTTCTGCTTTAGTTCTAATTTGTAACCTCTGAAAAAATAAAATAAAATAAAAAGGGACTTTTCTTACTCTTCTGGAAAACAGTGTATTTTTTCCCGACTGTAAAGTCTAAAAAGTAGTGAGAAATATGCCATTGGTTAAACATCAAACTACCCATTTTAAAATTAAAAAATCTTAGGATCCATGAACTTTATGGAGTTCAATGTTATGGCCGCTTCTCAGTGGCTCCCTGTTCTCTTTATTGGAGATGAAAATTCAATCATTTTCCAAATCAAATCACAGAGAAACAAATGAGGTCACGTTGTTTTCTAGACTTTTCCTTTCCTGATGTGTGGGTTGGAAAAACAGGGAATGCCATGCTTTTACTTTATATTATTCCCACTCTGCATCCCCAGCTAGGATCCAAGCCAGCAATATTCCCTCTCAAGTCAGCAGGGATCACTCCATGAGCAAACTGCTCCCTGGGCTGGTGGATAATTTTAGAAGCAGCATTTAGGTTATTATGGTAACTGCAATGAGATTCTAGAAAACCAACATTCCATATAAGTAAATGTCACACAGTTTGTACAAATATATTTACCTTTTAGCTGGACATGGTGGCATATGCCTGTAAGTCTAGCTATTCTTGTAGGCAGAGGAAGGACAGTTGCTAAATGCAACTCCAGCCTGGGTCGTTTAGCATGTCTCACTTCAAAGTAAAAATTTAGAAGGGGCTTAGGATGTAACTCGGTGCCAAAGATCTTGCCTTGCACGTTCAGTCCAGGATTCAGTCCTCAGCAATGTGCTTAAGCGTGCACACACACAAACACACCCCTTTTAAAAATGGAAATAAAACATCTTGGAGTATTTTTCTTTCAAGTTTTTCTTGAGTACTGTGAAGAAATGCAGCAACAACAACAAATGGCAACAAAACCACAATCCTTCTCAAGGACTGCCAGGCCAATATCTGCAGTAACATCAGTGTTCATGGCCTCAGTGCTGTGCCACTAAGATCTTGTCTTCTTCGATGATGTTGGAACAGTTTGCTCATTATTTTTTTTTTACTCCTGTCTTTCTTTAGAGTGATACAATGGATAGTTTTAAGCCTTTAAGATATTGAATTAAGTATGAATTGCTTCTCTTCCCAGGTTAACATGTTCTATTTTCACTGATTCAGATTTCCTTGAAAGTCCAAGAGGGTTACAAAATGATTAGCCAGACATCTACACTGCAAGTGACAGACTGACAGGCCACCTTCATGGTCTCTTGGGACAGACAGGGTGCTCAAAGATCTAGAACTGTAAAGATAAGGGGAAGCAGCTTTACCCTGAGAGTGCTGATAGAGTGAGCCACTTCTTGCAAGGCAAAACCTTGTCTGGCATTTATAGTAATCAAACGGCAGTTTCTGTGTAGTCCAGCTTAACTTCAAGCTGCTGGCACCTTTGATCCTTTGTCTGAAGTCTCTGACTTCCCAGAGAGGTTGAAAGTAAAGGGCAAGTGCTGTTCAGAAGAGAAAGTATTTTCCCAACTGGTCAGGTATAGGAGTGGGTAGAAAGTGCCCAGCTCTCCCGCCACAAAAGATGACTCCAACATGCAGGTCCTACCCCAATTTTAGACCTCGGTGGGAAGCTAAGCTCCAACTGACTGACGTATCTGTCATAACTGTGCCTTCACGTCAGCCTCTCTTTGCTACACCATGCCTGGGTGACTGGTATCAACTAAACTATTTGCACTTAAATTTTATCTCAGGGTTGGCTCCTGGTGAAACCCAAACTAAGGCAACTCAACCCAGCAAAACAGCTTTTGGAGAAGAAAAAGACTTTATGTCAGAGGAAAAGAAATGTCAGTGTCATTGAGTTTCCTTCTTTTTCTCCAATCAGCCCATTAATGGGTACTGATTGGAGTAAACTGATAGCATAACAAGTATCTTTGTTCAGTGTTATTAGGGTATGATTGGTAAATAAAATTGCATATATTTGAGACATATAATGTGACATTTTGATATACATATATATTGTGAAGTAAATGCCACAATCAAGCTAACAAATTCATTTGCTTAAATATTCACCTATTTCCCTGTTGTGGTGAGAATACTTAAAGTTTACTCTCATATTGAATTTCAATTATACATTATTATTAGCTATAGACCATGCCCTCCACCAGACTTTTCAGCATGTGTTTCCCTGTAACTGAAAGTTTACACCATCTAGCCAATGTCTTTCTATTGTGTATCACTTCCAACCTCATCACCATTTCTCTCCCTTTTATGAGTTCAACTTTTCCACAGTCCACAAATAAACGAGTGTTCAATGACACCATATGAAGCTTTGCTTACTTCACTTGGCATGACATCTTCCAGGTTCACCATAGGGTTGAAGATGGCAGGCTCTCCTCTAGTGAAGGATGTACTGTATAGTTTCATATACATATGTGTCAGTCATGTTTTCTTTATTCAATCATCCATTAAAGGATCCCTCAGTTGATACCTTATCTCAGCTACTGTAACACTGGTGCAGCAAATGCAGGAAAGCAGATAACTGTGGTGACTGGTTTAATTTCCACTGGATATACCTTTGAAGTAGGATTACTGGACTGTAGAGTATAGTATTTTTAATTTTCCAAGAAACCTTCAGACTGTTGCTGTAATGACTGTGTTAATTTGCCTTTGTGTGAGAAGGGTCCCCTTTGCTTTACTCTTTATCAACACCTGCAATCTTCTGGCTTTTCAATTATAGGTTACTTAATAGACGTGAGGTAAGAAGTCACTGTAGTTTTGATTTGTGTTTACTTGAGGATTAGTGACATTGAATCCTTTATCATGTACCTACTGGCTATTTGTGTGTCTTTTCCAGAAAAATAATGATGTAAGTCCTTTGACTATGTATTATGATGATGATGATTTTGCTATGAATTTGTATAAATCCTTATATATTTAGGCTATTAGCCTTCTATCAGATATATGCTATATATTTTCTCTCTTCCTATGGTTTGTGTCTTAATTATTCTCCTTGTTACTAAGACTAAATATTTCATAGCCCTAAGTTAAAGGAGGAAAAGTATATTTGACTCACAGTTTGAGGAGGTTTCAGGCCATGTCAGCTGGCCCATAGGCAGGGTTTCAGGGCAGAGGGGCATCACAGGGGTGAAACAGTTTATGGTGTAGGAGGGAGAAGGCAAAAGCAGCAGCAGTCAGCAAGTCTATCTTCTTTCTATCCCTTTACATTCTGTCTAGGTTACAAAATGATTGATTAATGTCACCTACACCAAGGGTGTAACTTCCATTATTCACACCTTTAATCCACATTCTCAGAACCTGACAGAATCACTTTTGAAATAGGCCACTTATTTGTACATGAGGTTTTTAGGGAAAATCTAGGTAACACCCCCAAAATAACTTAAATGTTCCCAAAGACCCAAGTACTTGAAAGCATAGTTGCCAGTTTGTGGCACTTTGGGGAGGCAGTAGAATCTGCAGAAGGCAAATTTTACTTCTAGGTAGGAAGTTAGATCATTGTATGTATGCCTTCGAAGAGCTTACACCCTGCCCTGAGATGAACATTTTTCTCTACTATGCACTTCCACTATGACACACTCCCTTGCCAAGTCTTAAGAGCAATCAATGGGCCAAGTGCCTTGGATTGAAAGCTCTGGAGCCATGAGACTGAGTAGAGACCTTTTTCCCTTTAAACTGATTCATCTCAGGTATTTCAGCAGCATTGGAAATGTGACTGACATGTTACCATTTGGTTGTTTTCTTTGTTATACAAGGTTCTTTTGGCTCTCTCTCTCTCTCTGTCTCTCTGTCTCTCTGTCTCTCTCTTGCTTTCTTTCCTTCTTTTCATCTTTCTCTCACTCATTTGCAGTCTTCCTCTCTGTCTGCAATTACCATTAATTAGCAAGCTTTGTTTGTCTGTGTATGTTTAGATAATTCAGTGAAGTGTATCTTTACAAATTTTTCCACCTTTATAGACCAGTCAACAAAGACCATGTATAAGTGGCTGAGAAGTCTGAATTTCCAATGAGTTCATGGAAGATGCTGATACCGTCAGGCCAGAGACCAGGCTTTGAGCAGCAAGGCACTATCTTGCTTCACATATCAGTTTCTGGGATGAATTTTCATGAATAAATTATAGGCCATGCTCTCCTAGAGATAATGAATTCTTGCTGCCTCATGAGACTATGATGTAGGATATACAACTGGATCTGAAGTCCCTATAGCCAAGAGCCACTCCTGCATCAGTAGGCTTTTCAGGTCCTGCTTCCTCCAGGCCTATCTGCTGAATTGCTTTCAATCCTCATGCCGGGCCAAGGTGCAGGAGATTCCTTTTCAATTCATGGCTCTGAATGCGGACAGTATGTTCTAGCCTCTTAAGTGGGATATATTTAAAATAAAAAGAAAGATTTATATTTACTGGAGTTTATGCTTCTGAGTAATTCTTTGAAATCTCCAGTGGTCAAAACCTTTTGGGACATTGTGATTAGGTTTGCAATAATCTTTATTACTGAAAGAAAAAGCAAGTATCAATATTCCAGTTGCCAATAATCACATTTTGGTGATTATCAATCTTTTTTTTTCTTGTTTTGATTTTGGTTTTCTGGCCTCTTTTCTTAAAGGTAACACCTAAGTAAATCATAAATTATTTATTCAGGTGTCAGCAGATAATGATGGAAGGAAGGCAAGGACTTAAAACCATGTTAGTGAGTTCTTACTAGAAGAATGACTCTCATGTCAACTCATAAAACAGCAGGTAAGATAACTTTCTAAGACACGAGCTCAGGCAGGACTGTGGCTCTTCATCTAAATGCATAAGAGAACTAAGATTCTAAGTCATCTTTCTGTTGGTCCAACATAGATGATCTTACAGACCTAACAATTTTCACAGCTTTATCAATCAGATCATTCCTTGAATGTGTTCTGCAGCATGACACTAGTTATTATGCAACAAAAGACAAAAGGAGAGGCCAAAGAAAAAGTAATCAACTATATTTTACGAAACACTAATAACATTTAAACAGATTTTCTTTTTTCCTGGAGAATATTCTATAACCTTCATAATGTCAATTTGCACTATGGGTCTTTTTTAGGGGAAGGTAGCTTCTCCATGATTACCCCAAATAATTTTCATCTTAACACCTCTTTTTTTCTGGCATGAGTTATAAAAACATTTGGCTTGGGCCAGTTCTTTAAAACTGACGCTTTCCATCTCACATCTTCTGCGCATCTTACATGTGTTGTTAGCACATGCGTATTCATAATGGCACGAGAATCTGAGATGGCTACCAAACTCAAGGTGGCAGGGAGCCCAGGAGCAAATCAGTTCGGCACTCATTTTCCAAATGTACAGTATTTAAGTCAAATTTCTGAAAACATTCTTCTATCCAGGTGTATTTGTTGGCTATCCCTGCATAACAGATCACACTAGGATTCTAACATTTTTGGTATTAGCCAGCTTTTTGTTGCTGGGGCAAAAACCTGATATGCATAATTTAAAGGAGAAAAGGTTATTGCGATTTATGGTTTTAAATATTTTAATCCATGGTTGCTTGAGTCAAAGACAAAAGTATGACTGAAACATGGAAGAAAGCCATCCCATCCACAACATCCAGGAGCAGAGTTAAGAGAAGAGCCAAAAGAGATGGGGCCAGAGAGTACATAGAGCCCCTAAAGTCACATCAAAAGTGGGAATTCCTAACCTAAGTGTCACTCAGATCAGTCAAGTTGGCAATCAAGATCAGTCATTACAATCCTTAAACAATGTTTATGAGCAGTTCTCCACAGCTCTGGAGCACTGCAGAGATGCGAGTCTGGAGTTTTAGGTCATGGTCTCTCCTGAGGTCACGGCCACATTTCACTCAGGGCTGAAGTCAGCTGAAGGCCTGACTGTGGTCATAGGTCCTTACTCACACACTTGCGGGCTGGAGGCTTCAGTTCTGCACACACAGGCCTCCCCACAGGACTGCCCACCTGTGGTGCCTGGATGGCTTCCTCCAGGGCAACTGATCCAAAAGAGACAAAGAACAAGCAGAAAGCTACAGTTTTATATTGTTTCCACATTTCTGTGATTGAAAAATAGGGTGCAATTAACTTCACAATAGAAAATTTTTAGACACATTGTTTCCTCACCATGTGTTTTTAAAGTGGGAATCGCTTTCCCACTTCACCATGGCTCAGTTCATCTCTGCTGGTATCTTCTCCAAGTATCTAAAATAGGCCCTTCTCCTGTTACTGTTTATCCAACTACACTATTTTGCTTTCTATTTGATTATTCCTGTCAGAAGTTATTTTAATTGTGTATTAATTTCTTTGATGGTTTTGGATCTGGATTTTGTCTCAAAATCTAACACATTTGGAAGGAGACTGAATCATGGGAGTATGATACTCCCCAGCAGATTGGTCTGCTGGTGTGCTTGTAATTTACCTGCTGTGAGGAGGTGGGGCCTGATTGGAAAAGCTTGCTCCCTGCAGTGTGACCTGAAAGTATGCTTCTCCTTCTCTGTTCCCTCCCTTCTCGCCCTGTTTCCTGACCGCCATTATGTGGAGCTCTTTTCCGCCATGTCTTTCTACTGTGCTGCTCTGCTGCCTTGGGCTGTAACTGTGAGGCAAAGGAAGCCTCTCATCCACAAAAAATCATGGGTTGGCACTGCGTCTCGGCACTGAGAAAAGTGACTAAGACAATTTCTCTCACAGAACCTAAGCTGAATGACAACAAAGATTTTGATTGCTTTGATAAAGCTTATTCCTGGCATCAGGAACAATGTCTGGCAAATGGTATGTGTTCCATAAATATTTAACAAATGAGTAAAAGTTTTTGAGTTTCTGTTTTGCTGCCATCTCCTTGGCACTGGATAATATCATCTAAAATGTCGTTAAAGCAGTGAAAATTGTTATCTTATTAACTGAATTTATGCCTTTAAGTATGACGTAGACTGAACTTTTCTTTGTGTTTACTCACTTATTGTAGTTCCTTAAAAGTATGTAACAGTTCTTCCTACATTGGCTTGTCACCTGCTTCAGATGTTACTGAGGCAAATTATTCCAAATGAACTCCTCTATCCAGGTCAGTTCACTTCCAGTATAGGCTTCCAGTTCCAAGATGACAGTGACAGAGGCTGATCGTTTGAGTGACTTAGGCTGAAAGGATTCATTCTGTTCTTGGAAGGGTGGTTGCATTTGCTATTTGTGGAACTGCAGCCTTTTGCTTGCTCACTCTCACTCTGAGTTCTCCAAGTTAGTCTAAGGTCTTTAAGAGCACATCCCATCAGGCCAATGTGACAAAGCTGGGCCTCATCATTTGAAGCTGTGTTTCAGGGAGTCCTTAATATAGTCCTCCTGCCCCTTCCTGCTTGTGGCTGTCCTACTTTTGCTCACAGTGATGAAAGTTCCTTGAGTGTACGGTGGTCATCTAATTTCCAGATGGGGCCATTGCCATAATGCCACATCAAGGTGAATGTCTCTTTCCTGTTGGAGTCTGTGGGTGGTCATTTCCTGTTGAGTAGCTACAAGGAGGGAGCCGCTGGAAATGCTGGAGCAAGAGGTGATGTGTGAGGGAGAAGCAGCTCTCTGCATGCTCAAGGCTGGGCTTGGATGTCATGGTCTGCCTATCTAACCCTCAGAGTTGCTTTCATGGTTAGTTTTTATCTTCATCAAGTCAATCTATGAAATACTGGACTGGTAATTTTCTGAGTTGCACTAGACTAACTAAACTGAAAAATTAGGTAAGGTGAAGTTCCTGGAGCACTTAGGCAACAAATCTCGTCTCTCCCTCTCTCTCTGTCTCTCTCTCTGACTCTCTCTCTCTCTGTGTCTCTCTTTCTCTTTCTCTCCATGACAAGAGAATAGATTCTGGCAAGAAAAGCATGTGAGTAACTATGACACTTTAACTCTGACCTATCTTTTTGTTGATGAGAGTCTGGATTTATTACATATACCTACAATGGGTTTTAAAATGAAATCAATACAGTAGCCTCTTTATTTAATACATAAGGCAAAGAGGAAGACCTTAAAGTTTCAGCCCCTTACTAAAGGTCTAGCTGTTGTAAACTGGGATAATTGGAGTCAGGTAGAGCAACCTAGGAGTGAGAAAAGGCTTCTCTCTTCCATTTACCTGGGCTGACCTCATGCAGTTCTCTGCAGTTTCTGAGGGAAGAATCAGAGGGTGCACATGTTGGACATCAAAATCAAGACAATCTTTGACGATTGACAAAACTGTTCTTGAACTGTTCATATACAAGCAAAATTGAGGTCATTCTATTAATTCTTCTGTTACTGTTAATTGAAAACATTATGACTTTCTGGTATTTTCCTCTAAGAGAGCACATGGCTTATCATAATCTTATTTTATCCTCAGAAGTTCATCTTAATGGAGCCATGGTCATTTTTGTCTTCTCTTGAGGTACAGCAGAGGATCTGAATGTATGCACAGTATGAATTCCAAGGCCTCGTTAGAAAGCTGATTTCAGAAACTACTAGCTGTAAAGGATCTCTACACTTCTGGGACTTGTGATGAATCTATTCTTCATCAGCTTGAGGATACAGCACCTTTTTCTTCAACAAAAGAACTACCAACTCCTTCAGTTTGATTTTCTCTCCTTTGCAGAGGTGTGAACAATTGTGTCTCCTTGTGTGGCTGACAGGCCTACTGCAGAGGAAGGGAGAGATCTGTAGTACCCTGAGTCACCCAGGATCTCATAAGCTACTGTCAGGAAATCTATTCACAGGTTTGTGCTTTAATGTATACTACAGTAGGGGGCCTTTGGCAAGGACACAAAACTGGTTGTGCTAGTGTTCTGTATTCTATGCTACCCACAATTGGCTTCTTTGTCTATCAAAGCTTCTCTAAAAGAAACTGGTGTTTTTCATTTTCTATATTTTATTTTCCTTCTCACTTGTATTTAGGTATTATATTTGCTTTCCTGCTATTTATAAGTGTGTGAGGGAAGATACTGAATATAAAATAAAAATAATAGCTCAAAAATTTCAAGACAAGCTAATGGTACTAACTGAGTGGATCTTGGAAGCCCCTGTCACCCCAGTGATGTTCCGGAGTTGGCTGCTGAGAGCTGACTGTACTGAGCTCCTTCTAGTGTTACCTTCAGTCAGAGCCTATTGGTTGCTTTAGGTCATGGTGATTGTGTCTGCACTGTTCAATTTGGCACACTATATGTGTCAGGTGTGTTTTCCCCCAAGGAGACTCTATTTCTCAGCACACTTCTTCCCGTGATCAATAAGTGGGGAGAAACAGTACAAAAGTTAACCATGAAAATCTCCATGATGTTTGGGAATGTTTCATGGGGTTCTGCCTCTCACAGTTCTTTGGTTCCAGTTTTAGGATATCCATGAAAAGAGACTATAAGCTATTGAAAGAAATGTTTCTGCATAGGTGGATAAGTCAGGTACACTTAAATATATTTCATTTAAAAATAATCAGCATTAGACAAGAACAAAAACTTAAGATTTCTTGAAAGGAAGCAGTAATATGCAATCATGTATCCAATTTTAAATAGCTATATCTGTTAATCTGAGCCACAGATTTGATAATAAAAATAAATAATATATCAACCATTGTATATTAGCTATTCTTGTTTTGAAAACCTGTAACATATATATTGTCATATATTACATGATCCAACCAAGTTCCCAATTAGACATGTAAACAACCTAATATGCATCCATCTTCACTTCCTATAGCCTTAGAGGCATTCTCACAGGGCTGCCCTTACTTGAATTCAGGGAGGAAAAGTCTTTTCAGTAGAGAAAGCTATAGGAAGGAAATACTTTCTTTTTTTATTTTAAGCCCAGTGTATAATAATGCCCAAGTTGGAACTTTTTCTGACTCCTGTTTCTCATCTTGAAGTGTTGAGAGGTGGGAGGAGGGGAGCAGAAATGCCTTGTACCAACACCTCAGGCTCTAGAGAGGTGGCTGGACGCCACTTCTCACAGTACTTTTTAAGAATTTAGCACCTTTGTTTCTCAGCCAAGGCTATCCTTGTGTAAAAATGATGGGTCTATCCAACACCTGATACCAGGAATCTTACAAAAATAGATTTTTGTTTAGTAAGTTTTATGCTTGGGAATTCAGAGCATGAAAAAATGGGGCAATGCAACATATTAGATTTTTATTTATTTATTTATTTTACATTATATATTTATTCATATTTAGTCTTTTTGGGACAGGGTCTCGCTATGTAGTTCAGGCTGGCCTTGAGCTCACTTTTGTAGCCCAAGCTGGTCTCAAACTCACACCGATCCTCCTGTCTCAGCCTCCCAAGTGTTGGGATTATAGGCATGTGCCACCATGCTGGGCCACATTACGCTTTCAAATGGCAGAACAGCAGAGCCAGTGGTGCATGTGTGTATTGATACGTGTATGTGAGTACTGGTGTGTAAAGAAACCTGTCCTCTCTGAGGGCTCCATATATTTCCAGTTATTCATTTTACCATTATTCTCTAATCCTTTGATGAGCACTCTATCATAATTTAAAGCCTACCTTTTAGTATTCCTCTGCCTCTTGACCAGAAAATATAGAAGGTCAAGAAGGAAAGGGAAGCTTTGATAAACTGTGTGCTAAGTAACAGCTGCTCATTTTTATCCAGTTGGGAAGAATAGCATTCATTTACCATATGTCACTGATGCGAAACAGATGGACCTAGTTTTAGAAAAATGGCAGGAATGTTAGATATTTGGTTTCCACCTCATTTTCTCCCCCTCTGGGAGGTCAGTCTCAGCCTTGGAGGGCCTATGCATTTCACTTAAAACTAGCTGGATTTTGAGTTGGGGTCGGAGATTCCTTGTACAAAAGCTAGAAACAGGAAGATTAGAAAAGCAGAGAGGTAGGTCTGGAATGCCGTCTGGGACAATGAGCATTTCTGGGTAAGAGGTACCTAAGCTGAACCCTAGTACAGCTAGTACCTGAGAAGTGCTGACACAGCCTCAAAGATGATTGGCTTCACGGTGCCAATTGCTGTATAAATTATATGAAATGAACAGCACCTGGGGAAGAGCTTGGACTCGTACCTGACACGCAATGGGAATTCAGTTAGTGTTGGCCTTCCCCCTTTCATACTCTTGACAGTGCTGTCAGGTGGCATGTAAAACATGCTGTGAGTTGGGGCCTAAGTATCACTGTGACAATGATATCTCAGCAACATTTCCAATGCAGGTAGAAGCTAAAAATCAATGCATAGAACGGCCAAGTGAGCAAAACAGGAAAGACACAGACCAGGAGAGAAATAAACTACAGCTGTAGCTAGAGGTAAGAAGAAAATTTCAGTGGTCTAGATTTCCTTGGAGAACTTAAAAGCTTGGAGGCTTAAAAGCAGAATCCCTAGGCACCTGCCCTTTAGCTAGTGACCATTACTATTAGAGGCAAACTAAGCCTGAGCATAAATGCTTGGAAATCATCAAAATAAGTAGGTGATGTGGGGATCCAGGGGTAGTGCAGCATAGTGCTTGGAACATGATGAGGAATACAATACCGTTTCTCTCTAAGGAAATAAGGATGCGCATGCATGGAGCAGTTCATGAACAGAGGCAGGAAGGCTCTCAGACATCTGCCTCCTCAGGCTGTGGTGTAGAAGTACAGAGGTTGGGCGCCCTGGTCTTCTGCTAACTATCCTAAGTCTACATGTTTTAATTGTTTGTGTTTTCTTCATAGGATTTCTTTCCAACTGCAAAATTAATAACTACTAGTAAAAGAACAGTTAAAAATAAAACATTCCTTTTCACCATTTGACTTCTCAATCTTTACAATTAATGTAGGTGTGCAAGAATGCAAACAAAGAAAAAATTAGGAGATTAATTTCTCAAAGCTCTTCACAGTTACTTCAGCCTTAAGACCTAGGACAGATGTCCCTTTGTGGGCATGTGTCTGACTTCATCCCTTGAGGTAATTAAGCTTTAATAATGCATCATAACACTTCATGGATTGAGAAAAGTATAAATTGTGCAGCTGTCTATAAGACATTCTGAAAATGATGGTTGATTATCTTCATGTTTATTTATAGGGTGATTGTTTGATGTTTTCTGCCCCATCCACTTTTTGATAATGTCACCCTGTTTTCTCTTAGAGAAGTATCTACATTTAATTGTGCATGCAATTAGGGTAGGGCTGTCACTCAGCAAGTTATGCCTTCTACTAGTTGAGTGTTGGATGCTTAGGTATCTGTGATCAACTGGACTCAAATGACACTCTCTGTATTTAATCAGGAGATTTATTAATAGAAAATTAGAGATCCAAGAATAATTTGCATAACAAGATTGGTCTTCAAAGAGAAAAATTACCATCAGGAAGCAGAGGAATAAGTAGCTAGTTCCCATTACTACTGAAACCATTGGCTCCAAAAAATGGTAAGTTCACTATGGTTGAAGGATTAAAAATCATGTCTAGGCAGGAGAGATAGCTTTGCTATCTTAAGGGCCTGCCTGGAAAGATCGAGGACTCAGGTTCAATCCCCAGTTACAGTAGCAATACCTGATGCCAAGTTGGCCCCATGCCATGCTGGCCACTGAATCCAGGTGTGATGGTACACACCTATAGTCCCAGCACTAGGGAGGTTGAGACAGGAGGATCACTAAGAGTCCAAGTTGCACAGTGAGTCCCTGTACCAAATAAACAAATGTTTTTCTTTTTTTAAAGTACACTCACAAAAACACAGCTAGAGCCATAGCATGCATGTGTGACGTGGGCAATCTATGTGATGTGTAACATCTATCAAACTGACATTTGAATTTGGAGGACCTCAACTGAAACTGTTGCAGAAAAATCAAGCACTTTGACATCCATGCTTTATATTGTACTAACATAGTAAAACCAGGACAAATATAGTCTCTGCTCCACCTCTACCTTTCTGATCACATACAAAGCGTGATATATTACAGTATGTGACTAGTTAAATCTCAGGAATCTTCTACAGTGATGGCCTTAAGACTGGGAGATTTAGCATTTTACAATGAGTGAAGGGAAGAATTGGGGAAGAGTGGATACTGAACATCAACCCGTCGTATAAGCAATGCACTGTCATCTGCAGGCTTTGGCTCTTGAGCCTAGTGGCAAAAAGGCAGTAGAAAAACCGTTGGCTTAGGGAGATATCCTGAAGAAAATGTATCAGCATCCTCAGGTTCTTTTTTTTATTGTATTACGATCAGCTCAGCCTGCCCTGGGGGTGGAGCTGGCACAGCATATGTTATAGGGGATCAAACTGCAGTCCCTGTGTTTGCCTAAGCTTGCCTAAGCAGGCGCTTTAGACTGCTGAACATCTCACCAGTCAACCCTCAGGTTCTTGATGAAAAAAAATGTATTTACATGGAGAGCTGGCTCTTTTTACCAGTTTGAGTAGTGCCATTGGAATTCTAATTTCTAGAATGCAAGGGTCAGGCATTAACTAAACCAACCTTTCCTTTTTCTTCTTCTCATTTCTTTTCAGATAAGAAATTTGAAATGCAGTGACTAAACTCATTTCTTCTCTTGTCAGATATATTCCTTAATTACTAACATTATAGGAATTCTTCCCACAATGATACATTCATATAGCAAGTGGAATCCTTTTAACAGCATAGAAATATCCTTGAGGAGAACCCATTTTTTGAACTGCTTAGGTTAGGGTTTGAAATTGGTCTTGTCATTAAGTAAGAGTTTTATTATTGGAATTATAGCCAGATAGAAAAATCTGCAATCATATTGTTATAAACATTTCTTTGATAAGGGAACTCTCACTCAGTGGAAAAAATTGTCCATTGTTATTGTTTTGTTTGTTTTTTTGTGCAGTCTCACTATGCAGCTCGAACTCATAGTGATCCTCCTTTTTTCAGGCTCCCCAGTGCTGGGATTACAGGTATGTGCCACCATGTCCATATTCAGTTGCCCCCAGGGGAGGGGGTTGGCACAGCATGTGGTGCCAGAGACTGAACACCAGCCCCTGCACTTGCCTAAGCAGGCATTTAGTCCACTGAGCTATCTTGCCAGCCCTGAAAGGTTTTGAGATTTTGAGTACTCAGTGAAAAAAAAAATCTTTTGGGGTTTTCAAGGCAGGAGCGATTTTCCCTTCTTAAATTTTAAAACTACAATGACCCTGCCTATTAAAGTGTACTGAAATATAAATTTTGCAAATAGGCTAGTCATATCTTATATCCTGTGCATATCTCAAAATGTACACCATGTCCTACCACAAGATACCCTCTGATGGCTAATATTTAACTAGGGTGTTTATGATGGTAACTCAAGGACTTTGACAAACATCCTTAAGAAACTACTATGGAATTTCCAAGTTAGTGAATTTTAACAGCTGTTTCCAGCACTAGATCCGTAAGTGGAGCTTGATTTCCTTTGAGGCAATTATTAATTTTCTTTTATTATTTTAGGATAGCCAGTGTGATTTAACTGGTTGGTTTCTGGCACTCCAATGATGTTGGTAGCATAGAAATTCTGGTTCTAATCTGCATTCCCACAAAGGGCTCCCGTGCAGACCACCCAGATGGGTATGTTGAGCAAGACCAAACAGGGCTGTGGTGTGAGGGGTGAGTGGTACCATGTTGCTCCTATGCTGCTCCCAGGCTGCAGCATTTCTGCCAAGCAATGGGTGGTTTTCTCAGGAGACCAGGGCACTCAGCAGCTTCCTGAGGTGGTAAAGGAGCATTATCTCCTCTTAGTTTTCAATGAATGTTTAGGTCATTGCTCATGTAGTTAGGGCCATGCATTTTGGAAAGCACCAGGTTAGAGCTCTGTTCCATGACAACGTGGCTTCAGGAGGGCCGAGTTGTGGCTTCAGACATCTATTAGTAAATTAGCATCTGCTATACTGACTGCACGATGCGATTGTGCATCTGACATGTGGAAGTCAGACGAACACACACTGTGATGAAATATGTGGTGTCCTTGCCAGGTGTCTTCTTACATAGAGCTCAGACAAGAGTCCCCCCACCCCAAAATGCATTTGTTGGGCATCTATCTATAGTGAGGTTAAGGTTAGGTGTCTTTTTGAAAAATAATTTTATTGTTAAAGGCAAATTGCAAAAGAAAGATGTAAGGCTATTTCCTGAATTATCTGAGCAGTTTGGAAAGTAGGGATTTTGAGTCATTTGTTTCTGAGTGAACAATTTTAGTCCATTTAATGATATTTGTAAGCAAGATGTGGTTAATTCTTTTGGCCAAGTTAATGCATAAATTCTCATATAATCAAGCAATATAACAAGGATATACTTTAATACTAATTAAGTGTTCAGATGAGTGTATTTTGCTTTAAGGACATGGGTTTTGCAAAGGTGAGGAAAGGATAAAATCCTATGACTGGATTAACTCCACGTGGGCCTTTCTCTTCCTATCAGTATCCTCAGTTATCTTTTGAGTTTGCCTGACTTTGAAGATCAAAGTTTCGAAAGCCAATTTTCTTTGCCACTAATTGAATTGTACATGATGTCTCAATGAGGAAGACAGGTATTTCCACTGTTGTTCCCTTGTCCACAAAGTAATTATTCATGCTGCTTTTTGCAGTAGGTAGAGCTGGAAAGATATGTATATGAGTAGACTATTTCAGAAGAACTTTTCTTCCTGATTTCAAAAACAACATATGTTCCCTGTAAAAGACATGCAAAATTCAATGATGTATGAAGAAGGAAATAAAAATTACATATCTCCAAATCAAAACATAGGTATAATTTTGCTGTTTTAAATTTGCTATATACAGGGCTGGGGAGATAGCTCTGTGGCACAAGTGCCTGCCTGGCAAGTGCAAGGTTGTGTGTTTGAACCCTGGTCTTACCAAAAACAAACAAAAATAAATAAATAAATTTGCTATATAGATGATTTATTTTATATAAATGTACTTTTTCTCGTAAGTAAACATTTCCTATTTGTCCATCTGATAAATTTTAAATGCCTACAAATGTGTATTTCTAAACAGCAATGAGGTATCCACTGTAATCAATATTTTAGTTATTACAAGATATTCAACATGGTCTATGATCAACAAAGAGAGGGAAGGGCACAGCAGTTTCCTCTTTTGTTCTGTGATTTCTTTAGCAAATAAGCTTGGTGATTTGTCTGAATTACCCCTGACAGATTTTTCAAAGAATTCCTAAGAGAACATATCATTATTTCTAATAAACATATGAGCCATTTTTGCTGTCTTTTGATTTAGAAAACATCTAGCCATCACTGCTAAATACTGAATGAATGCATAGTACAATAAAAAATGCTTTATGGCAATAATCTTTTTCTGTAATTTTAATAAACTAAAATCATAAAATAATTTTAATAGAAGTGAAAAATATCTATGTCTACCTTTTATTTTATATTCAAATAAATTCAACAAATTTTTATTATTTTAGAAAGACTGTTCAATAATTACATATTTATATGTGTTCTTAATTTTTAAAAATTTTTCATTAATTTTAATGGGAAAAATAGCAATGAAACTATTTCAAAACAGGTTAGCAGGACAGTTACAATAATTAATACATTCATAGTATTGTCTTCATAGTAGTTATTCAGAGAACAAGATGCAGACATGAAAAAAATAGTGAAACAAATTACCAACAATACAGAATTTCACTAAACAAGATAATAGGAATTCAGCGTTGTTTGTTTTCTTGTACATTGTTGTCTTCAAATTGTTCAGGTTACTAGATATAAGCAGGCAAAATTGATCAAGACATTAAAAAGAAGAAAAAAAATTGAACATTAACTGCTCCTTTCAGTAGACCAGTACAAACTAATCATTTAATTATACTAATTATTCTGCATATATATATAATGTAATATATATATAGGTTATCACAGGAATATACATACTTATGTTTATATCAGCACAATTTGTCATAGCTAAGTCTTGGAAACAGCACAACACCCATCAACTGAGAAATATAGAAAAACAACGTGGTATTTTTATACAATAGAGTATTACTCAGCTCTGAAGAAAGATTAACTTTAGGTTTTCTAGGTAAATGGGTACAACTAGAGACCATACTCATAAGTGAAATAAATCAGAGCTACATTTATGAAAATTGTATTGACTCCCTAGTGTAATAACCTGAAAAAGTAGGTAGAATCCAAAAGGATACTGTTAGGGGAATGAAGCTGTTCAAAACAAAGGAACAACTGGGATAAGGGAAAAGCAAGAGAGAGAGACAGAGAGAGAGAGAGAGAGAGAGAGAGAGAGAGAGAGAGAGAGAGAGAAAAAAATAGAGAGAGAAAGAAAAAAGAAAGAAAGGAAGAGAGAAAGAAAAAGAAAGAAAGAATATATATGTATCAACAACTATGTTGTAGAAGCTATGATATACAAAGCATTGAATGGGAGGCTACATGCCTTGCTATGAAACGATTTCCACCTGGGTGCTCAAGCCCTAGCTTACAACCCTGAGTCTGCCAAGCCCACCATACCAGTACCATAGTCTGAGTGGCTGAAACAACAGAAATCTATTCTCTTACAATTATTGAGACAAGAAGTTCTCAGTTCAGGTTCTGGAAGGCTCAGTTTCTGGTAAGGCCTGTTTTGTAGTTTTTAGATGGCTTCCTTTTCTCTGTGTCCTTACATAGCCTTTCCTCAGGATGAGCTCCAGAGGAAAGCTCTAGAATCTCTTTCACTTGGTACAAAGATCCAAATATACTGGCGGTTAGAATTCAACATATGAGCTTTGGGAGGACACAATCTCACCCATGACAAGGGTCCATCCATCCAGCCATAAATATACTGACTTAGTATTTAATTGGTGACTTAAATAGAGATCAATAAAACGTCATAACAATTTGGAAAAATTAAAACATGGATTCTCTCCGGAGTTTAAGGAAAGCTTTACAGAGGGACCAGCAATTTAGTTTGTTTTACAGTTTCCCAGATACAGAAGTGCACGTGATTTATTGAGGAAGTGTGTCCAGGAGAAACTCATAAGGAAACAGGAGATGCAGGGCAGGGAAAGGAAGAAAGATGTTCATGGGCGAGACTTCAGCAAGCCCCAGAAGGAGTAGCTACAGTCTGCTACCGGACAGGACAGAGTTAGAGCTCTAGCTGAGTGAGCCTGAGTCACAGGCTCATTTGTATTCTCCTGCACCAGTAAGCCCTCAGGGTAAGGGCTACTCCCAGGCTGGGTGAGGTATTGAACTCTCAGACCCTCTGGGATCTGCCCTGGAAGACCTGATGTCCCCAGGAGTTGCAGGACAAATCTCTGAAAGGAATCAGAGATACAGGTCATTAGAAGCAAAGGGTACTGGACAGCATTGTATCTACACAGTGACTGGTGTAATGACTGTCTCAGAAACGTGAAGGAAAGAATAGCAGGGATGTAGGGAAGATAGGTGGCTGGAGTAGAGTTTTGGAAGCACTGATTCATTACCTATAGCATCTAAAAATAGCTGTTGTTCAGTAAGATCTTGCTATTTTAAGGATACACCCTGAAAACAGGAATAGATGCTGGCAACATACACATTTGCAATCCTATGTGGCTTCCATTCCTGGCCCAATGTTAGGTCTTTCTGTGCTAAAAACATTATCTCTTTCTGGTCTTCTGGCTTTTATTCTCCTTGGTTATTTCT
This sequence comes from Myocastor coypus, assembly GCA_004027025.1. Classification (NCBI taxonomy): domain Eukaryota; kingdom Metazoa; phylum Chordata; class Mammalia; order Rodentia; family Myocastoridae; genus Myocastor; species Myocastor coypus. The sequence continues at coordinate 4,086 of PVJA010001067.1, read as the reverse complement.
CCAAACATTTATCTATCCCTTCTTTCACTGCATCCCTGACAAGGCCACACTTGAACCTTAAATGTTGATTCAACAGAGTTCAGATGTTACCCAGCATCTTGAATTTCTATTCTTTGACTGAGGCAACTCAGGTTAGTGGATTTGGGAGTCCCAAGCATGGTGAATAAGCTTTGAGCATACTCTGCGGAGATGAAGAAATGAAAGAAGAAAACAGAGGAGAAAGTGAAGTAAGAAAACTTTAGGGAAATTTTCTGTGCTGTCAACAATTAGCTTTAGTTAGGTTTCCAAGGAAAGAAAATATTCTCTATCAATCCTACCTGCAAGCAGTAAAGGAAGATGCAAGGCCTTCAGAGTGAAGTCTCAGTGAACTCTGTCCCCTCAGCCAATATATTTTCTGTGTATGAATTTGCAAGATAAAAAAATGACATAAATATGAGTTTACAGTATGATTTTTAAAGTTTTTATATTAAAACACTTAATTGTGACAAAGGTACACATAATGTCAATTTAATGTCAAAGTTACCATGCTAACCATTTTTATATGTGCATGATATTTGATAGTTTTAATTAATTTTCCATTTGTGAATAAGCAAGTTACCAAGTCTCTTGCATCTTGTAACACTGAAACACTATTGCTAAGCAACAGGTCTTCCACTAACAACCATTATTTTGCTTTCTCTCCATAAGAATTTGGCTAGAGTGTCACAGATATTTGCCATCATGCTGTATTCGTCTTTCTGTGACAAACTTACCTCATTTAGTGTAACGTCCTCATATATCATCCATTATGTAGCATGTGTCAGAATTTCCTTTCTTAATGTTTTCTGGTATCAGGAATTGAACTCAGGATGTTGTGCTTGCCAGGTAGGCACTGCGCCTCTGAGCTACACCTCTGACTGAGAATAGCCTTTCTTTTAAAGGCTGAATAATATTCTATTTTTGTATATCGATTTTTGTGTGGTACTGGGGATCAAAGTGAGGGCCCCCAAACTGATCTACCTTCCCACCCTTTTTATTTTGAGACAGTCTTACTAAGTTGCCCAGGTAGGACTAGAGCTTGTGACTCCCTAGCCTCATCTTGCCAAGCATTAAGATTACAGGTGTATTTCACCTGGCCCAACTTACACAAAAGCAATATGTCTATTCATTCATCCAGCAATGCACACTTTTCATCATCTTTCAGCTATTTTGAATAATGCTGCTATGAAAATAATGTATTTCTTACAACTAGATTTTTCAGAATATAGCCTTAGTAGAGGTCCATAGTCTTCAATATATTACCTTGGATATAGATTTAATATTTTAATGGTAATCTGAAAGTTCATCAAACATGTGCTTGATGTCACCCACTGAAAATGTATGAAATGGTAGTGTTTTAAAGAAACAGGATTGCTACAGGTGATCTCAATGAATGTCAAAGTCTTGGGTGCCAGGCTTTACTTTGTATATATGGAAAGAAACATGATAATTCTAGGTAGCTAGACAAAAACCCAAGGCTCTTACATTTCATATATTTTGTTTTAAAAATAGACCTTGTTTTTCAGCTTCATCTGCAGCTGAAGATTGATTAGTCAGTTTTTACTTGTTTTATTAATAAAATATAATTTAAATATATTGAGTTGATGGTTCTGCAATTTAGTTGGGTCAGCTATCTTTGTAACAGATAAGTTATTTATAAAAATTAACAAAATTCTAATGTGAAAAAAATGTGGTTGGTGGCAAGATTCCTTATTCATATATTTTATGTATATTATTTATAGCCTATATCTTGGGCTCTAGAGTAATAATGATAATTCAGAGAACTACTTTTAAAGATATTTAATATATGTCTGCACTCCCAGATTATCATTATATAAGCAGTGATTAAATTATATTTGTAGTATGATTTATAAAGCAGAAAACTAGTCTAATACAGGTAGTATGAGTCTCAATAAACATATAGGTAAATTTCATTAAGGATAACATCTTATGTAAGCAGAAATTTTACTTAATTAGCACAGAACAAACATTGCACTGATTACATTACAATTATAATGAATTGTGCTTTAAAAAATGTGAACCAATGACCTAATCGAATTTGAAGAACTAAAAGTGGCATTTATGTGTGGTTAATTTGGGGTAGAATGTCCTCATTCAGGGGCCAGAACAACACGATTTCAAATAGGTCCTTTCAAGGCTGAATTTAACCCTAAGACATTGGCAAATCATTTTAGAAGAAGAATTCTTCAGCCAATCCAGCCAAGTTTCACCGCCCGTAATTTCTGCTGTTCTGAATGCGTTCTTTTAGGCTTTTTGTCTGGCATCTGTTAAGTTGCACAGTGGAGCTCATTTTCTTCCACACACTTGTCAACCTGAGTCCCTGTGATGGCCCTGCAGCACATCTCTGGAGCTGATAAATGAGGTCCCAAAACAGTCACAGTGAACACAGAACATTGTGATGTTTGTAAATTACAGGGTTATCTTCAATGTGCAAGAAGGAATGTGTGATACCGGGAGAAAAAGTGAATTTTCAAGCATTTAAATAAATCAATTGGGGAACTTGTATAAGTTCTATTAGTTTCATTAACTAAGATCTCACTGTAATTTGAGTCACAGTTGTATTCTTTTTGGATGTCAGCATATTTATGCTTGACCTGTAACTCTCCCTCCCTCCAAAAGTGATTACGATATCCTGCTGTTATACCTCTGTGTTTAAACTTCACAATGTATTTGAACGGCAAAGCTGTCTTTCTGGGTAAAAAGTATGTATCGACAGTCCTTGACACTCTTCAAAATGGGGTGTGACCAATACATAGGACAGAAACGCAGAGTCAGAGCCTGCGATGGTGGCAGCCAGGGCCCACGGTTTTCCACATGAGGTCCCATCCAGGAGAGGGTAATATCTGTTCTCGCTCATTCCAGTTCCTTCCAGAAGGATATAATTTTGTCACAGGGGCACTGTCCACTAAACCAGCCTGAACAGACAGGGAGTTGTATGACTGTGTACATGGGCAAGGGACGAGGGAGGAGTTTGAGGCTGTGGTACACAGTGACCCCAAATGGGGAGAGATTTCCTGGAAACCGAACTTCAGCTGAAACCCAGGAGTTTAAAAAAGGTAAGAAAGTAAATGTCAGCTTATACCACGGGAGTAAGTTATTGACAGTGGATTAGAGGGGAGAAAATCATAGTAATTATCTACACATTCCTGTGAACTAAGTTTTCTTCATAATTTAATAATATTTCTACTGGGCTTAACATGGTTTTTCAATGATCATATTTGTATGTGTGAAAACAGAATATTAAAAACTAAAAAATATAAAATGTAAAAGGTTTGGGTGTCTACCTGGCTAGTTTATTTTCCTGACTTCCTTTTTTGGGTTCATGAGTGTCAATAGGAACCCTGTCCTCTAACTTGTCACATGCTTCTTACTGACTTAAGAACTACGAATGAAAGATACTACACTTACAAAAGATGAAGCATATCTTCTTTAAAAATCCCTTTCTCTACTAGGTAATTCTATTTTTGCTTTTAGGAAACAGCTTTTTCCTCCTCCTTCCTAATCCCTCCCTCCCTTCTTTTTTCCTTTCTTTTACTATCTTCTCTTCTTTTCCCTGCTTTCTCTTGTTTTCTTGACTTTGATCACTTCAACATTGTGTGCTAAGACATATGCTCCTCTTACACTGTATTTTTGAGTAGTGTTCCTGAGAATGTCTAGAGGACAACAGTTGAGCATGGAAAACTATTACAGATGTCTTTACATAACAGATGTGGATTCAAGTCCCAGTTTTATCACTTATCAACTTGTGATCTTGGTACTTGTTCTGCCTTTCTTTTCAAGATAAAGATAGCAACGCCTAATTCATAAGATTATCTTAAGCAACAATGAGAAGGTGAGTGTGAAACATGGACAGCTGTCACACAAATTTAAGGCATTAGCCATATAAGATTTGGAGTAGGTAAACTCAAAAGGTATTAAATAAATAAATTTCTGCTCTGGGATGAGAAGTTTTGAATGAATGTAATGAATAAATCTATGAATAGCTTATTCAATGTTTCCAGGTTCTCTTCGAAGCATAGTTTTGTTAATCGCCACCACCCATCTTGA
>PVJA010001066.1:0-137742 GCA_004027025.1 Myocastor coypus | reverse complement strand
TTCTGTGCAAAGCACACAACTGGATTTTACTTGCACCTTGAGAAGTGTCCTGACAGTCGCCCGGAAGGGTTGGAAGCCAGGAAGCACACGTGCCACAGCATGCATCAGCATCGCGCATTGCAGGACCAGCGAATGGGAGGCTTTGGAGTCCGTGCATGAAGAAGAGAAAACTTAAAAGAGAGGAACTGAAATTGGGGCCTGAGAAATAACTCAGCGCCCTTCAGTGAAGGGTAACCTGTGTCCTCCTGCACGTGAGACCAGGAAGTGTACAGTGCAGAGAAAGAAGTGTCTGAATGGAGAACGGGGAAAAGAGAGAGAGAGAGAAAAAAAAGAAAAAGATTGAACAAAGAGAAAAGTAAAGAAGCAACTCCTGACAACAAAGATTTGAAATCTAGCAGATACCCCAGAACAAGAAAACGAAGAAAAAGAACAAAAGAGAAGCCCAGGATACACAACAGCACTGCGCACTAACGGGTCCCATGAACTCAGCGTAGACTCTGAGGCTGCTGTATCCACCAGGTGCCCAGGAAAGGTGCCGTGGCCACTGGGACCACAGACAAGCAGCATGCCAGTAACGCCTCTGTCTAGACAACGTGCCGAGTAGTTGTGCATTGTTCATCCAGGCATAGCTAACAACAGAGAGCTCTGAAGTTCAAAGAGAAGATACTTTCACACAGTTATCTTATGGGCTACTATGCATTTTTTGAAGCCAAGAAGTTTTGTACATAATTATCAATAAGCCATAAGCTATCACTGGCATAACAATGACATCTGGAGAAAAAATATCTTTTCCCTATTAAAGAATGTTTTCCTAGCTATTGTTTTAAGAAGCAAAAGATAATTCTGTAAATTCAAAGACAGAGATGCAGTATCTCTTCAAAACTGACAAAAGATCGGGGAGAGAAGCACTCTTCCAAGGACAGTGTGATTTTGTTGCGGAGATCTGGAGCGGACCTGGCATCTGAAACGAGAGGAATTGTCACGCAGGAGCCACCTCATCCTAGAAGTCTAAAAACTATTCACAGGACTTGCCCTCGTCCTTTGCCTCTGCAAGAAACACAAGCAGGCACAACGGACTTGGGTATTCTGTGTGGCCCTGGAGGAAGGCAAAACATGGAAGAAATTGTGCAGTGTGAGATTCCTTTTGCATATTATAAAACAGTGAAGGGTTGTGATCAACCTCGAACTGGTCTCCAGTCCACAGCAGCACTATTGAGCCAGCCCCTGCTGCTCCTTAAATTGCAAATTTTGTTAGCACATGCCTATCACTTTCTTCCAAAAGCAAAATCACACTTATTGGGAGGCAATTCTGACTTCACAGAAAAAAAAAGAGCAAGAAGAATATACTATGTTTCCAAAGCTCTGTTTCCTCTCAATGAGGGAAAAATAGTTTATCTGCTTGCTAGTCCAACTGGAACTGAAAGGAACACTACTTTCTAGCATGGTGGGTCTAGTAAAGGAGAAAGCCATCCCAATAAGTGTATTTATTGATAAGAAGTTCAATTCATTTGTTTGACAAATGAATTGAGGGACCTTTCTGACGTTGTTCAAGGATGGTTGCTCCAAGGTGAGTCGATGAATATAGTCTTAGAGGTTGGAATCGCGAGATGTTTAACAGGACTTTGAATGATAGTAGTTGGCCTTCTGTCTATTTTGTCATTAGAAAGCCACAACAATAATTCATTGGAAGACAGATCATCAAGCTGGTTTTCATGGAATCCCCAGGATTAGAGTGAGAGGGACCTAGGCATGCAGTTCCTTTGGTCTTTTTCTTTAAGTGAGCTGGACCTTCCTCTCCTTCATTACTGTGTTAACCTTTGATGATTTTAAACCCGGAAGGGCTAAAATACATAAACGCTATTGTCCACACAAATGTATTTATGTTAAACATAAAACAAAGTACAAACTAAAACACACAAGTTTATTAAATCTTTCTCCATTCTGCTGCACTTAACCTGAACTAATAGTCAACTCACAATGTTTTAAATAGTAGGAAAACTTGTGAGCTTACATAAAAAGTCTGTTAGACTGTTGAATTCCAAAGCTCCACAGGGCGGTCAGGTCCTCTGGGTTCTTCTGTCTTTCTGCTGTGCATCCTCAGCCTCTAGTTTATGTCTCAGGGTGACAAAAAGACATCACCAATTGTAGGCACATTTTTAAAAACTCAAGTGCTGAAAGAGTGTATCTAACCTTACTTTCCTTTTTAAGAGCAGTGAAATGGTTTTCAAAAGCTCTTTTCCACTGGGGTTAGTTCATGTGCCGCGGCCCAAGTTCCACAGGGCTGTCCCTAAACCAGGTGCTGGCAAAGGTGGCCGAGGTGACCTGAAGCACAGGGCTGCTTAGAATTCATCAGAGCCAGAGCCTCTTGGTAAAGATGGCAGACACGTGATGCGGAATCATTGGTAGAAAGAATGACAGACCTGTAATGTTGCTCTCAATCCTGCATCTTTATTATCTTTTCTCTGCCTTAAATTAGTTTCTAGAACTGAGCACTCACACAGGCATGCATAGCAAGCATATGTACTTGCATACACCATGCGTACTGCATGCACAAGCACCCGCAAGCATAGACTTACATATGATTTGGTAATAATTTTCCTGAGACATTTTGTAAATAATGAAAAGTACAAGAAAGCATACCTTATATTGAAACACTTTCGTGCTCTATTTGAAAATTAGCAGTTTATAACTGTTAATTAGAATAGTTATTCCATTGTATAATTCTATTCTGTTACTATTCTGCACAACCCAGAGTTTATTAAACGTGTGTTATAGCAATTCTTTAAAAGAATTGGTCTGTTGAGGCCAGGCATGGTGGAGTGTCACAGCATTATCCCAGCACTGGGGATAATAGCTGAAAACAGGAGGATCACTGCGAATCCAAGCCGTGTAGTGAGACCCCATACCAAATACATTAAAAAAATAATTGATTCTGTTGGGTATGGGAAGTAAGCAAGAGAAATAGTCCTGAATCACTCAGTCTCCTCCGAATCCCTTTGGGATCACCAACATCATAAACCTGGAGGAAGCACAGAGTTCGAGGGAAGGATGATGAGTTATGTTTCAGTGTGGTCAGTCTGAGGCTGTTGTGAATCATCAAAACAGATGTCTGGCAGAGCCGGCTGTACAGCTCAGCTTGGGGAAGACCCGGATTTAGGAGTGCTGAATAGATGTTGTTGACTACCATCAGGACCAAGAAACGAGATTGAAAAACTGAGTCTTTGCCTCTTTAATCTTAGACTACTTCTGCTTCCTGGCTTCTGTACTAACCCTCCGGGCAGGATGACTTCAAAGTTCATATTTTTTAATTTCAGAGGGGTGGAGTGAAGATCTTATAAAAGTTCATGAGGTTTTTTAATGACAGTAATAATAATAACAACATTGCTGATACTTTACAGAGGTGTGTGCCATGTAGTTGGGTGTAATCCAATCCAGCTACTCTGTTCTAGATTCAGTTTTGAAGGTCTGAGGTTTCTTAAAGCACTTGTGCTGAGTGAGAGAACTTCATAGGTACAGACACCATGTGGCCTAATTCAGATCCTCTAATGAATAAGTGACTTCCTCTTCAATTCTCTTCCGATCCCGCCCTTATAGTACAGGGGAAAGCTTGGTCTAATCCCTGTGAGCCTTAACTGTCTGCCATCTGGAAGAAACCCATCCCCTAGAGAAGGATTGAATAGGCAGAAGTAAAGTTGCATGCCGGCCTTCATATGTAGTACTGATATAAAGATTCTTTTTCTTTTTTATATAAATATTCACCTAGTCCTCTGTATCTGTGAGTTCTGTATCCAGGAATGCACCCATCCTTGAATCAAAAAGACTTTATTGTAAAAATTGCATCTGTGCTCAACATATACAGACTTTCTTTCTTGTCACTGTTCCCTAAATAATAGAGCATAACAGCTACTTACATAGCATGCATATTTTGTGGTATTGTTAGTAGTATAGAGGGGAATATAGCGGAGGATGTGTTTAAGTTATATGCAAATACAGTGTCATTGTGTGCAAGGGACCTGAGCACCTGTGGGTTTCAGAACTGGAGGGCCTCCTGGAAAGAATCCCCTGTTGATTCCAAGGGATGACTGTACTTACGCCTAAAAAAACTGAAATGACTTTTGAAAATTAATAAGTAGTACTGCCATATGTGGTATTCGGATTTGGCTCCTGGTGGCTCTTCTAACCTGCATTCTTTCCTCCATTTTGCTCTGCAAAGCCTGACATTTAGTCATTCTAAACACAGCTTTCTGATAAAAGTTTTAATAACTCTCTCATTAACAGCATCTGGCTGGTAGACTATCCTCTCTCTTCGAAGTTGATCCTCTCTCTAGCTTTCCTTATGACTGACAACAACTCAGTTTAACCTGTCCAGTTTTACTTGCTCCAGAGCCTCATGCCCTTCTGCTTTCCTGTCTTCCTCCATTCCCTGGCTCCCAGATCCCACCCATCCTGTCCAAGCCACACTGCACTGCCAAGACCTCAGAGTGTTCCAGCCATCACCACTTCCTTGCATTTGTGAATTCCTGTTGTATGTGGGCCAGTTAGCATAGTCCAGCACTTAGTTGCCTTCCCATTGTGACATTAGTCATTTTTCTGTAGTCTGCCATGCTGTAGACTGTGACTATGGCATGGCAGAAGTTTTGCTATGTGTTGTACAAGGATTGGTCATCAAAGACTAAGCAGTTTTGAAAACGTTACCTTTGGAGCTGAGTCACAATGTAAGAGGTTCCACTATTGCATTACCACCATGCTGTGAGGAAGCACAAGTTGTGTAGAGAGGTCGTGTGGAAGAACTCCATGCAGCTGTTTGCGCTGGGCCTGGGGGTTGATTGGCCCAACCAAAATTCTATACAGGTGATGAGAGGCAGCTGCATGATCCCTATTTTTTTGTTAGCCATTAAAGTTGTCCTCAGTCTTTTGGGTCTTCCCTAATGAGGCTCTGAACAAACTTCAGTAAAGATAAGCCCTCCCTACATTGGCTGGCCCAATACCCTGACTGTGCGATCCATGAACATTACCAAGGAGTTCTTGCTTACTTTAGTGAGTTTTAGATGATTTGTTTCACAGCTACAGGGAACTGGAACTTTAAAATATTTCTAAGTTTCCATACCTCATTCCTCATATAATCTATCTTATTGGCAGTCGCAATTATATGACAGACAAGTGCATAAAAGACAAATGAATGAAAAAAATGTATGAAAAAGAGAGTATTTTAGAAGAAAAGAAGAGCAAAAGTGTCAGAAAACAATGGCCCAAGATATGGATATATAGCCTTAAATTTTTTTTAGTCATTCATGTATTTATTTGGTACAGGGTCTTGCTATGCAGTTTAGACTTGTAGTGATCCTCCCGTCTCAGCCTCCCCAGAACTGAGATCACAGGCATGTGCCACCGTGTCTGGTTTCATGGCTAGCACAGTGTTCCTAGAGTTCCAGGGCTGGCACAGCATGCGGTGCTGGAGATTGAACCTAGGTCCTTGTGTTTGCCAGGCAGCTTCTTAGACTGCTGAGCTATCTCCCCAGCCCCACATATGGATATATAAATGTAGCTGTATACATATGTATATATGCTACATCTACTATGTGATTTTACAGCAGTATTCTTTCTGCTCAGTTTTATGTCTCCATGGTATCTACTTGCTACATTTTCAAGCATGAGGAAAAGACTGGGCCCAAACATTTTCTTTAATATTTTTCTCAGATATTAATAAGTGATAATGTATGGACATAGAAAATGGCTTACTTGTAAAAGCCAAAGTGTGTAAAATCAAAGAATCCTAGAACTTTTCATGTTTCAAGAATAGTACTAAATACTAGTGATGATGCAGAGATATGAGCTCTTTCTCATTTTAGGTTGAGTACTTGAACACTACATCAAAAGTGTAAACACTATTAATACTTTCTGGCCTGAGATATCTTTTTGAGTGTGTTTGTTTTAAGGAAGTTGTTGTCTATGCATAAAATTTTATTTGAATATGTTTAGCACAATGTTCACTCCTATTTGTTCATTCCATAAGTATTTCTTTGGCCAGAATGTATCCCAGGCTGTGTTTTTGGCTCAGAAATACTCTAATGGAGAAACTAAAGTTAGTGGTTGTGTTGGGCTTTATTCCTGATGGGAGAGTAAGCAATAAACCTATCCATCTATGGTATAGTTTTAAATGTTCAAGTGAAATAAAGAAAAGAAGCAGCAAACATTTTTGTGGAGAGGAAATTATTTTAGGAACAACAGAAAAAACTATGAGAAGACACCATTAGGTGAGCATTAATTTTAATAGAAAGAAAATAGAATAGGAAACAATGCTTAAATATCCCACAGTAATGATTGTTGAAAGGATTCTGGCTCATCCAGGCAAAGAAATATTATACATCAATTGAAATGTTAATGACATGCATCTGTTTTTCATGAAAATAAGAAAATAAGTTTGAAAATATGTATATTATATTTACATCTTTTCTATGGCCTTTATGTTTGTAATATGACTATATGCAAGAAGGATAAAATGAAAGACAGAAAATATATACTCCCAAATGTTAACAGTGGTTATTTTCTGTTGGATTAGTGATATTTTAATTGCTTCCATATCTATATTTCCTAAAGCCAGCATATATTGCTCCATAAAAAGAAATTTTAAACTTTAAATCAAACTGTTCATCTAAACTGCTTGCCCTTTGTTTCTAATGTATGTTTTCACCATGTCTAAGAACTCTCAAGTAAGGGCAGCCATCTCATTCTGAATTATTTGCTTCTGTTTCCAGTATTAGCATAAGGTCTGATAGTGTAACTTTGATGAATAAATACATGAGGACAGAGAAGAAAGCAGAGTTATACTTACTGACCACTTCTTATTTACCAACTACAATGTCATCGACTTTAAATATGCTATGCCTATTAATTTCTGCTGCAACAAAATGAGAGAAAGATGAGAACCTTTTCTTCCTGACCAGACAACAAGTTTACAAAAGTTATCAGCTTGTTTAAATATCTAAATATCTGAATGGTTATTTTGGCTCAGTCCCATTGGATGATTAAAATCTTCTTATTCATATATTTTAATGTATTTGGTACAGGGGCTCTCTATGAACCTCAGACTCATAGTGATCCACCAGTTTTTAACCTCTCCCAGTGCTGGGATTGCAGGTGTGGGCCACCCAACCCAGTCTCAGGGGCTGGCTCAGTGGACCCACGGGCAGGGCTGGATGGTTAAAATCTGTTGGATGCCAGAAACTCCATTTATTGCTTTTTACATCCTACATACCTTTTTGTGCTTGCTACATGTGGGTGCATGCACACACACACACACACACACACACACACACACACACACACACGCACGCACAATTACTCATGAAGGAAATAGATAAAAAGAGAAAGTTCTCATTAGAAATATTTTTATCTGAAAATTATTTTTTGTTTCATTAGAAATAATTTGTAAACATTGTTAGCTTTCCATTACTATAACAGAACAACTGAAACAATCAACCTAAGTGGAACCACTCTTTAGGCTCACAGTTTGGGGAATATCAGTTCATGGATGCCTGGCCTTATTGCTTTGTGCCCTCTGGGGTACAATGTATGATAGTGGGAGCTTCGGTGTCATTTCACCTCACAGCAGTCAGTAAACAGACTAGGGTGGACCAGGGTCCCAGTGCCTCCTTTAAGGGCACACTTATGACCCAAAAACCCTCCCAGGCTAAACCCTACCTGTTAAATGTACTACCACTTCCCAGTAGCACCTCAGGCCTGGGGCCAAGTCTTAAACGTGAGGAACTTTGAGGAACATTCAGATATACACTATAGTAGCTCAGAGGATTAAGGCACCTGCTTAGGCAGACACAGCAGCTGGGCTTCTATCCCCGCATGCCATGCCAGCCCTACCCTCAGGGCACACTGAGACAGTGATGGAGACTGGGCGTGGTTACGCACCTGTAATTCCAGCTCTTGGAAGGCTGAACACAGGTGAATCACTACAAGTCCGATCTGCATAGTGAGACCCTGTAGAACATGTACTAAATTAAAAAATAAATAAATAAATAAATAAATAAATAAAGATACACACTAAAATAATAAGCTAAGGGGCTGGGGAGATAGCTCTGTGGCACAAGTACCTGCCTGGAAAGTGCAAGCTCATGAGTTTGAACCCCAGTCCTGGAAAAAAAAAAAAAAAAAAAGCTAAAAAAAGGTCTAATTGGACTACAGCTATAACAAAATATTACAATATTATTCAATATTATTTTTTTAAAAATACAGCAACAATATTTTTGAAACTTTATTAGCTCTTTTGTAAGACTGCCTGCCTAAATTAAAGGAACATCAAATTTTCTGAGATTAGTAGGTTTGGGCTTATGCCTAACCATTTCCTCATCTGTTATATCTTTGTGCACTAGTTATAATTTCCTCTGCATGGAATAGAGCTCCTGAAATAGTACTGCTAGATTATTTCACTTTTACGCCAAAGTCCAGCTCATAGGCTTGTGTGAAGTCTCCACCACTACCTGGGATCCCTTCAGTTGTCACTCTGGCCTCTATAGTACATGATCCTGTTGCTCAGAGACCAGTCCACTTTTCCAGCAGCAAGATGGAGAAAGGATAAGAAGAAGCATTCTCCTCCCTGTAGAATATATCCTAGAAATGGCACCACCACATGTCTGCCCATCCTGTTGTCCAAAACTGAAGTTCATGCCATACCTAGCTGCAAGGGAAGCTGACACACACAAACCTTATTTATGCTGCTGTGTGACCACCCAGCATCCAGAGATAATCATACAGAGAAGGTATGGATGGACCCTTAGAAATCTATGTCACAGACTCTTAAGGCTGTTACAGGGTTTTATAATCCCTTAGTCATCTTCCAGAACACCAGTTTTATAAGTTACTTTGGGGTGTGTGTGTGTGTGTGTGTGTGTGTGTGTGTGTGTGTGTTTGTGTGTGTGTGTGTGTGTGCTGTATTTGTGGGGAGAATAAAATAATTATAAATGATAATATTGGTGATTTTTAAACTGCCATTCACTTAGTTTTCTCATAAAAACAGGCTGCCAACATCTGATAAAATAAAAAGATTGTGAACCCATGCAGAAATACTTTTTAAAAACTGCCAGTAGGAACATAATCAAGTGATGCTTGATAAGCCTGCAGTAGAAGCTATTAAATCCTTACCTTATATGACATTAAATAGCAGAAAACTCCGTTTAAAAAAATTATTGAAAAAGGTGTCAGTCTGTGCCTACTGAAGTTGAAGCTGGCTTTTTCAAGTGTAATTGTATGGAGTATTCTTTTCTTCAAAGCTGCCTTCCATCTAAGGAGAGCAGAACTTCAAGCAATGCAGGTCTTCCCCCACCTTGGCTTTATCTGACTCACATAGTTTAGAAGAGAATTAAACTTACTTTAGTTCTCTAATTTTTTTCTGTTCCAAAATTTTTTGAATAGAAATACATAATTCAGTGCTCTGAGCTGTTACAGTGATATGTGAAGTGTCCCTGGATAAGACACTAAAGAAAGAAATGTTTTCCTTGTCAAATTTGCAAAAACTAAAGGAACATCTTAGTGTAAATATTGGCAGTAACTTATTCTTTAATTATATCATTCTGATGCCAAAAATTAATGAAAGCATCATAGTTTTGTAGTTGAACATGAAACAGGACAAAATGTGGAAGGTTAGGACCTAATGCCTTAATTTCTTCTAGGTTTTATAATGCATTGTTATCTTAAGGATTTGGTTATAAGTGTCATATTTGGTACCTTGTTGGTTTCTAACATTTGAATGAATAATCCAAACTCTGTTGCTTTAAATCAGCATTTTGTAAACCACAAGAAGTCTAAGTGTGGATGAGGCCTGCTTGGATTTTCAACCAGTGACTGCTAGGATTGCAAATGAAACTAATTCAATTTAACCTCCAGATCTTTTCTCTCCTCATTCACATCCTCTTTTCTTTTCCATTTTTATTCCTCACGCACTTATTCATTCAGCAATTTTCCCCAAATGCTAATATATTTATAACAAAATTACATTAAAGACATTCTAAAATAGAAGTAACAGCTGAGTAATACTGAACATATTATTTCCCGTCTAATTTTAGCAAGGTTGCTATGTGTTTGCTTTTGTTTCTCCCTGAGATCCTGTTTATGTCTTGGATCTTCTGGGCTGTTTTCATTTATGAACTGGTTTGGAATTCCAGTGAGAACTTTTTTTCCTGCTTGGAAATTAATAGGTGAGCTCCCTGTTGGAGGAGGTGGGCTCAGTACGGTGTAGCTGCCACCCCTCAGCTAGCCCGTGGGTGAGCCTTGCGTGAAGAAGCGTTGGTTGCACCTGTGCAAGCTTCACAGCCAGGGCTACTGAGGAAGACCAGTGAGGGGCTCAGCAATTTGGTAAGCGAGTGATTCAGTCCATGCTCCTAGAGGCAAGAGATAAAATTTAGTTCATACTATTTTCTGCTAAGTCTGGGCTTCAGCGGAGGCAGAAGTGTCTGTTTGACTCGGCTAAGGGATGTGTTGGTGAGTGTGAACGTTCCTAAAATTAGATGGAATAATTACACACACTTCTCCTGTCCCTTTGGAACTGGGTTTCTTGGTAACCCAGGCTCCTGCTGTCAAGGTGCTGGGGTCTTGGGGGGCAACTACATGATGCGGTTACTGGCGAGAGAAGACTGACGTAGGGCACAGTGACAATGTTGGTGGCCACCTCACTGGCACAGGGAGGAAGCCCTTCGTTCTCTAGCTGTTCTTACCTCCGCCTTGGCAGAGTTGTAAAGTAAGTTACAGCTCAGAAGGAGTTTATAATCAGCCACAGTAAAAGATGGAAATAAGAAAGACAGGCAAAACAGGAAAGCTGATATAGTTACTGATAAAGGCAAAAAAAAAATCCTATGGTTGTATTAATTTCATTTTCAGATACAGATGGTTCTTGACATATGCCGAGATTACATCCTGATAAACCTGTCCTAAGCTGAAAATACTCTAAGTCGAAAATGAACTGACTGCCCCTGGCCTGTGGGAAACCCTAGCTTAGATCCACAGCCTGTGGTAGCGGCCAGGGACTGTCCCCCTCGTGATCACATGGCCCCCTGGGAGCTTCACAAGAAGATCGTACCATTCATCAGTAGTGTGAGGAAAAATCAGGATTGAGAACTTGAAGTATAGCTCTGCTATGTGTGTTTCACTTTTGCACCATCATAAAGCCAAACGGTTATTCATTAAACCATCCATCGTCCCATAAAAGGAAGATTTGAAACAAATGGAGATGGTGAGGCATGGCGATTACGTAAGAATTCTCATAAGGAAATAACGGGACGATCAGGTGCTGCTCTTTCCTGCTGCTTAGACTCTGTGGAGGAGGGTCAGGAATGAGTTTGGGGCAGCTTATCGAGCTCTCCGGACATGGAGGAAACCTTGGCTGGGGTCTGAAGTAACGTGCAGCAAGTAACTCCAGAGAGCAGCCATGGCTGTTATGTAAATCCTGGCGCAGAGCAGCCCTGCCGGCTGCAGAGGTGCTGTGTAGAGTACACGGTGTCCGTGGTGCATAAGCAAGTGATCCTGTGTTGGAGACAGAGGCAGGCAAAAGCGAAGGGAGGCCTGTGTCCCCAGAACCTGGGGAGAAGCTTCTGCTCTGTGTCTGCTACCCACGAGGGATGGGACCTGCTGCCGACCTGCGTGTGGCAGGCGGTTCATGTAGCTCCGTGGAGCACTTAAATAGGTGCTGTCACACGCCCAAGCGTGTCAGATGTACAGAGCAGGGCTCCGTAGGGCACACGGTAGAAACAGCGTCTTGCATAACCTGTGGAAAGGGTATGTGAGTGTCATCTGGCCCAGACTGGGACGTTAGAGTTGGGAAGGAAGGACAGTTACAAAGGGCCCCTAACCTTCAGGCCCAGAGGGCACACAACGGAGGTGCACAGATACCAAAGCAAACGTACTTATTCGAGAAGACAAAAGGTAAAAGGGGAGTTTTCTCAAGTACTTGGGTTCACTCTTAAGGTTCTCATTTTAAGTTAAGAAATTCATTGCTTAGTTCCTTTTTGGCACGGCTTGGTTATAAGAAAAGATTTCGCAGGCAGGGATGCTAGGAAAGAAAGGAGCTGTAGGGGGTCTGATTCTGAGTGCTTTGAATTGCCGGGCTCCCCTCTGCTGGAGCGCAGCTCCGGGTCTGGCTCCTGGGGGAGGGCTGTGCACCGCACAGGCTCCCTCCTCTCTGCACTAGGGGAAGCTGAGCAGGAACAATCGGCAATTCGGCAATTCGGCAACGCGCAAATGCCACAGGCGCCTGAGGGACGGCCCAGTGAGACAGAGCTCTGGGTCCCACGGGGCCCATCCTGGCTGATGCCTGGCTCATCCTTGTCAGAGAGGTGTCCCCTCTCCCCGCAATCTTGACGGGGGCACGTCGTAGCTTCTAGCTTTGGAGGTACAGAAGAGAGTGTGACTGCTCCTCCCTGGCCACGGCCTCTCGTTCGTTCTGGGCCTCCTACGCCCTAATCTGAAAATTCCCCTCTGACTTAGACTGACGCTGTCTGGAAGCGCCGTCTCCTCCTCCCACCCTCAGCCTTGTGTCTTAATACTTGGCTTGAACTAGGGTTTGCTGCGTGCCCTCTGTACTGGTGACACTAGCTAGGAGCTTTAGGAGGAGGACAAACCTTCATCCCCGGGGATTCTCTCAGCTTTTGTTTTCCCCTCCTCAGGTTCCTAGGTTTGCTTTTCTCATTTGAAGAAGACAGTAAGGTATGGCCCGGGTCAGGGTGTATACGGTAGAAACGGTAACAGGCCAAGTAAGACATTGTGAACACAATGCGGGAAAGTTGCTGTGTCACAAGGTGATATTGCTGTCGCCTAAGCAAGCGTGTTTGTCAGCTTTCCATTGCTGTAGTAAATGCCAACAATAAGTTAAAGGGAAGAAATGTTAATGGTGGCTGACAGTCTCAGAGGTTTTGGTTCATAGTCACTTAGCCCGGTCACTCTGGGCTCGTGGTGGCACGGTATGTCACAGTGTCTAAGAATCAAGGAAGAGAAATGGGGAGTGGATGGGGTTCCTGGATCCCCTAAAAGCACCTTCCAGTTACCTAACTTCTTTCCAGTAGGTGTCACCTTCTGAAGGTTTCACAACCTCTCCGTAGTACCATGGGCTGGTGACCAAGCCCGCAGCGTGTGGGCTTCTGCGGACTACAACAGATGGTAGAAACTGAAACACTTCCTTTTTCTTTTTCTAGTGAGCCTTCACTAGAAATATGCATAGGCCAGGTTTGTAAACTAGAAAGTGCCCCTACCAGACAGTAGTTCCAATGATGGCTTGATTTTGGACTTCTTTACTTCTATAAAGAAGTGAAGCCGGGTGTGGTGGTGCATGCCTGTAATCCCAGCACTCGGGAGGACGAGGCAGGAGGATCGGTGTGAGTTCGAGACCAGGCTGGGCTACAAAAGTGAGCTCAAGGCCAGCCTGAACTGCAGAGCGAAACCCTGTCTCAAAAAAAAGAAGTGAAAACTAAATGTCTGTTATTAACGCTACCCCATCAATAATCCTTTGTGTGAGCAGCTTGAGTTCAGGCACATGGTGAACCCCCAAGCCCATCGGGGGCTGCTATACTTTGTGATGCCCTACTATGCAGTATGGTAGCAACAAAATACCGTGTGCACTATCACTGCATGTACTGTACCTTTACACTGTGGGTTAAGGAAGAGAGACTGAGTGTCAGAGGAGCCGGCGCTGTGTCAGGGAGCGCTCAGCTGTATGTGTGAGCCGCAGGCAGGGGGCGCTGTGTCAGGGAGCGCTCAGCTGTATGTGTGAGCCGCAGGCAGCCTCCTGGGAGACTGGCACATTGAAATGCGTGGTAGTCTGTGAAGATTGTAAGAAATAAGCAGGCACGTTGAGCTTGATATGTTGCTCCTACAGAGAAAAATGACAGTGACAAACAAGGAAATGATTGTGAATTTTAAACCTATGGTAAATATCTAGAGTTCCTGAGCACCAAAGTTAAAAATACTGTTTTTCATTTTACGTGTTTGAATCTCATTACACAGCTCGAACTCGTAGTGATCCTCCTGTTTTCAGCCTCCCAGGGCAGGGACTACAGACGTGTGCCACCGCGCCTGGGCTGGGTCACAGGCTCAGCACGCCCCCAGGGCATAGCACGCACCACTGGGGATCTATGTTAACAATATTTAATAACTTCAGGTCTACAAAACTGAAGGCAGAAAGGACAGACAGGAGCCAAGGCTTAGGCCAGGGGTGGGAGCTGACTCCCCCAGTGCCGTGGAGTCCAAGTCCGGCCCACGTCAGTGGGAGCCCTGGATGACGGCGCAGTCGAACGATGGTCTCGGGTCCATTTTCAGAATAGAGAACACAGTGCCGCAGAAGGAGGAGGCCCAAATCCCGAAGTTAGTTTCTGGAGTCCATTAGAGGCAGCATGAAATTGGGAAATAAGAGCAGAGAAAGTGGCGAACAGAGAGAAACAAGGCGTCTGGAGGATTTGTGCAACAGAGACGGATTTATGGAATGATTTCAATACCTGAAGTACTTAGGTATACTATGAGGCTACAATTTTTTCTTAGTTTTCCACTGTACAGAATTAGGTTTTGTGTTGACTGGAGCTAGACGATATCCAGTGTGTGTGCCTTGTGCAAGTTTGGCCATCTTTGGCTAACATGTGTGTTCATGCATGGCCAAGCTGTGTTATCTATATGTACATCTAACTGTACCTCTACCTATGATCTATTTTTCATCTATCTAGCTATAAATAGTATGGAAGAGAGAGGAATATTTTAATGCCCCCTATACACCTATAACTGACAACTCAGAGAGGAAAGTGTTTTTAAAAGTAACAGTCTAGGGCTGGGGAGATAGCTCAGCAGTCTAAGTGCCTGGCTGGAAAGCTCAAGGACCCAGGTTTGATCTCCGGTACCACGTGGCCCCATGACCAGCTGGCCATGGAAACAGCGTGGTGGCACTGTAATCCCTGTAATCCCAGCACTGTAGAGGCTGAGACAGGAGGGTCGCTACAAGTCTGTGCCAAATAGTGAGACCCTGTAACAAATTAATAAAAGATTTTTAAAATGTTGTAAATGATGATGTACAATATATAATGAGTATGAGTATGATTTGAAAGTGTTAATAGTCTGTAATCCCAGCTCTTGGGAGTCTATAAACAGGTAGATCACTGAGTCCGATCCAGTAGTGAGACTCTGAACACCTATAGACCCTTCCCTAAAAAAAAAAAAAAAAAAAAACCCACAAAACAGAAAGTTCTAATAGTGAACGTGGCAGTCTGTGTGTAAGCATACTGGATGAAGAATATGAAAGCAAGAGAATGTCAAAGGCCAGGAAGATGTGCAGAAGTTGTAAGCCTGTTAGATTACCAGTGGGATTCAGAATATAATGTAGATGGGTTGAGCCTGAGAGGTCTCTTAAGCAAGGGCAATGGAATAAATGAAAAGAAGAGACTGGTGTGGCCCCGGGCATAGGTGAGGAGCCGATCACAGCCTGGTGGGCAGGCAGCTCTCGCTGAGCTCTGCTCTGTGCTCAAAAGGTAAAAGGAGCTAGGATATGGCGGGGAGGGGAGAGGAAGGAAGGGAGGCAGAAAACAGAATGCAAGCTGGTTCTTACTACTAGTGTCTCTTAAATCACTAGAAAGGAAAGTTTGTGTTAATATCAGTTGGAGAATTTTTTTATGTCCATATCTTCCACTCTGAGTAACTACTTGAAAGACAACAATGCAGTGGCTATTCTCCTGTTATTTTACCATGAAATTCCATTTTACTTCTTTTTTTCATAAACTGTTTTAAAGCGTACAGCAAGAGGCAGCCTGAGCTTCTTGTGGGAGCTCCAGATAGAAATACAAGGCCTAAGCTGCCTTCCCCCATGTGAGGGAGACAGGGTCTGCGTCTACCAAGGTGACCAGGTGATGTGAAGGAAGACTGGCGAAGTGTTTTAGGACCCTATTGTTAGGTTTTCTGGGCGTAGTTTTGATATCCTTCATATGAACGGGGAGCTGAGCAGTGTGAGAAGTCCACAAAGCAGAAGGGGGTTGGGGACAGAGGCCGCTATGAAGAACTAAGGCCTTGCTGTGTACACCCAGTATTGAGTGTTTTAAAGATAAACTTTATAGAATAAACCAAAACAAGGAACCCAGACTCTCAGTTAAAGAAAAGAATATCCTACTACTGTGTTATTAAGAAAGATGGACCAACTGCGCTGGGCCAGAGGTTAGTTAGTAATTTTATGCCCCGGTTATGGTTTTGAAATTTTATTTTTAAAAAACTGCAAGAAAAATCTTTACTACAGACATAATTGCAGCACAGGAAAGACTGGTTCTTGGGTTATTTTAAAACACTTTAGCCAAGAGGTGAACTCTAAGGTACAAAGAAACACCTTGCTGAATTTGAATTGTGGAGTCTATTACAAAGGAATACAGCAAGGCCCCTTGGTTAGAGGCACCCCTCTGGGAACAGAGGGTGCGAAAGCACCCCTCCGTCCTTCCTCCCTGGAGGTGTGAGCGCTTGGACCTCACAGTTTCCCAGCAGAGGAAGCTGCACGCGGGTTTCCTGCAAGGGACAGCAGCTTGCTGCCTTACATCCCTTAAGGAACTTGTCACCCCCAAGTCCCTCCACTGCTTCCTCCTCCAAAGAGCCCCCTTGAGGGGAACCTTGGTTTCTCCTTTGATCAGGAATCAAGGAGCCGAGGAGCGTTGTGGATTCCATTTCTCTGCCTCAAGGCTCGGTCAGGAAGAGTCCCGTTTCTCCAAATCTGCCAGCGCCGCCCCCACACACACTTCCACAGAACTCGCTCCTTCTCTGCTCTCTGTGGTGGAAGCCTGAGGATCTCTGCTGATTCTGCAGCCGCAACACAAACAGCGCTGCCTCTGGGAGCAGGTGCTCGACTCCCCCTTCTGGACAAAGCGCCACAGCGACGTCTCTTTCCTGAGTCTCTCATCTCATCTGGACAATGGGTGATTGCTTTTTCCATACGACGTTTTCATTGAGTACATCTTCAAGATCGAAGAACGGAAACATAAAAATGTCTTTAAGAGAAAGCAGCAATTACCTGTAATCCCACTTGCTAAAGCAATTATTACTAATAGTTCACTGTAATATATTTAGTCCTCTCTCTGCCGCTCCTTTTCTCTTCCTTTGCTCTCTCTGGTTAGAACTTCTGTTTCCCTCATTTGTTTCTGAAATATCAAAAATGTCACAGGATGATTTACATTCAACAAAGCACTTCCATTTTAGTGCACAGTTGGGCGAGTTCTGACAAATGCAGTGATCACGTGGCCAGTACCTTCGTCAAGGTAGATAACGTCTCCCTCACCCCAAAACTGACGGGCGGCGGGCTTCCTCACTCTCCTCTGGCATACCCTCTCTCTCGGCTCCCTGTCCCACTACTCTGGTTCTTTCCCCTTGAGAGAACTTCACCAGTTTTTGAGATCTGGAGAAATGGAACCATAGAGCACGCGTTCTTTTCTGCCTGGCTTTTTTCACTCAGCATTATTTTTAAAAGCGATCCACATTGTTACAGGTGCCAGCAGTTCAATGCTTTGTTTCTTACAGACTTTTGTTTTTACAAACACTTGATTTCTTTCATATTCTAATTGCTATTAAAATTCATTTTTGAATTTTTATCATCAGTACTATTTTTAAATTTCTTTTGCTCGTGGACTTTGTTTCAGTGCTGGGGATTGAACGCAGGACCTCACATTCTAGGCGAGCACTCTGCCGCTGAGCTACACTCCAAGTCCAGTAGACTGATTTTCTAAGCCAGTTTTAGGTTGACAGAAAAACTGCGCAGAAAGTCCGCAAGTACTCTGTCTTCCTCTGACAACTTCCCCTGTTAACTTCTTGGATTACCATGTTACATTTGTTATCTCCGATAAGCCAATTTTGGCACGGTGTTATTAGCTAATGTCTATAGCTTACTGAAGGTTCACTCATTGTTTGGACATCCCGTGGGTTTTGACAAGGTACGCCATCACACAGCTACCATTGCAGTGTCCTACACAACAGCTTCGCTACCCTAGATGCCTCCTCCTGAGGTTCACTCACTCCTTGTCCCCTCCCAAGCCCTTGAAGGCACTAATTAGTCTTTGCACTTTCTCCATAGTTCTACTTTTCCTGGAGATGTCACACTGTGGGAATCACTTAGTTAAGTACCCCTGCGGGACTGGCTTCCGCCCTTTAACAACCTGCATTTAAGAAGCTGCCATAGTTTTTGTGACATTGATAACTTACTTCTTGTTAGCACTGAATAGTGTTGGAGTGTAAGAAGATGCCAGTCTTTCCAAATGGTTGTGCAATTTTGCAATCCCACTAACAATAAATACGCCTTCCTGCCGTACCTCCAGGTGAGTATTTGACATCAGCAGTGCTCTGGGCCTTAGTCACTAATAGGTGTCTGGTGGCATCACACTGTGGTTTTCGTGGGCCCTTCCCTGAAGCCATAGCACAAAAGCATCTTTTCATATGCTCATCTTGCATCCATGCATTTTCTTTCGTGTGTCTGTTCAGACATTCTGCCTATTTGTTGATTGGCTTGTTGATCCTTACGGTTGCATTTTAAGAGATTTAAGAGTATTTCGAGTATCAGTCCTGCATCTGTTATGTTTTTGCAAATTTTTTCCCCATCTGTGTCTCGTGTTCTCCTTCTCTTGATAGCATCTTTCACGGAGCAGAAGAGCTTAGCTTCAATGACATCTATCCTTACAGTTACCTCTTTCATGGACCATTGCCAAACCAAGGCCACCTTGATCTTCCTCTAGGATTTTACAGATTTATTTAATACTTAGACTCATGATCCACTTTTAATTAACTTTTATGAAAACTGGAAGATCTAATCTAAAATCCTGTGTTTGTTTTGGGACGTGTGTGTGTGTGTGTGTGTGTGTGTGTGTGTGTGTGTGTGTGCGTGTGCATGTGTACACATGTGTGTGTGTGCGTATCATTTACTCCTTTTTTGACTAGTAAGTATTGCCAAATAGTATTTTTCTGGCATTAATATGCCACATTTTCCTTACTATTTCATCTTTCAATAATTGCTCTTATTATTTTTGCCTGCTATAAATAAATGCTAATAAATCATTATACCAGTGCTGGTTTGCTTGCTGGGCACATTCCTGTAGATGTCTTCATATGGACCTGTTTTTATTTCCTGAGATTGAAAGCCTAGGGTCAGCATAACTGAGGTATCTACTAAGTGTACTTTTATTTTATTAAAAAACACAAGATACCCACCAAACTATTATTGAAGGCAGTTGTATTATTTTAAGTCTACCACTATCTGCATAAGGAAATACCATTTTTCCTCATTTTTGCCAATACGTGGCATGGCAAACCATCATTACTTTTAGACATTGTAATGTGTGTAGTTGTGGCTTATTGTGGTTTTTAATTAGAATGTTCCAAATAAATGGTATTGAACATGATTTTAAATGTTTGCAGACTATTCATGTAGGTAACTTTGCAGAGTATCTGTTCAGATATTTTTCTGCATATTTCTATGGGTTGCTTGCTTTTTTCATTAATTTTTTTATTTTATAGCAGATAATACTTCTAGTAGTCTTCAAAATTGGAAAAGTTGTTCGCTTGATTATTTCCATAGCTATTTATTATTATTGTTATTTATTATTTATAATAGTTAATACATTACATAATGTTGTCTCCATCATAGTTGTTCAGAGTACAAGATGCAGACATGATTTCTTGCCTAAACCTTATTAGTACAGATCTTTCTTTTCATTGCACAAAGAGAAAGTAGCTGTATATTTAGCCCAATAGTCCATAACAGTAGTGGGTTATCAGCTCATCTGGCATTATCAGGGGCTGTTCACTTAAGCCTTTTACAACTCAGCATATTAATATGGCTTTCCTTTTTGTACCTCATGGTTAGACTTTTCTGCTGGATGGTTAAGACCAAGATAAAGCAAGACTTACATTACAAAAAGTATGTAACTTTTGTATCTGACTGGTCCCCTCAGGGCTTACCCTGAAACCATGTACTACAGTTTGCAAAACTTTTGTCAGTGTCAGCCATATGGATGAATCATGGTCATTGCTTGACCATTTTGCTGCCTGGGGAAGCCTGAGAGAATGTTTTCTCCCTAGATGACTCTCCCTGGGCACACTGTACATCACTGATCACTTTCCTCTGAGGTCCTATAATATTCTTGAACAGGAAATTTGGGACACCACTGAGGTATAGTATGTTACAGTATAGGTTCTTTTACGTCCTGTGTTTTCACTGACCTTGAAGAGCTAGAGCCAGAACATTAGCTATATTGCATCCCTTCTTTTTCTCTAATTATTTTAACTGCCAACTTAAGTTATTAACCATCCAGAAGAGAAGCTTAATGCTATTCTTCTCTATAACATAAGCACTTGAGCTTAATAGCACTATCTTTCTGAATATCAAATGCCTTAGATATAACATGAAACAGGCATTTTCCATCGATTGTTGATATTCTAAACTTTAAAAGCCCTATCCAGTATAAAAAAGAACAATTACACATTGTTATACAAATGTTTTTCAGCCTAACCACTTACAAAATTGTAGCGTTACACTTCTATGGCCTTTTTTCCTTGTCTCATATTCTATTACCTTCTTTCTTTCATTCATTTTTAAGTAAACATTTACTTGAGAGAGAGTATAGCAATAATCAATATGACTTTAGAAGCAATGCATAATTAGAAAAGCAGAATGATAGGTATTCCAAGCATGGTTTTAGTATTACGCATTGCTAACTTCAGTATATTTGGCTAGTTCACAGATATCAGTGTATATATAGTTAGTCTAGGTGTAAATTCTACCAATAACCTGCTAGCTTCAAAAACCTGTTGAACATTTTTAGGACCATCGTCTTAACCATATTTTGTATATAAGTGCATAGTTTTGTCCCTACCATATTTCCGAATTTTTCTGCTAGCTCTCTCTTCATTCTTTAGTCCTTAAATTTTTGCTTTCCATTTAACTATATTATATCTTTCCATTTTTATTCCTTTTTTAACTTCTTGTATTAGGGAGACTATATGATATTTACACACATAGGTGTGGTTTATTTCACTTATGAGTATATGTTGAAGCTACATCAACTTATACATGAAGGCTGTGAGTTTGTCATTCTTGATAGCTAAGTAATATTCCATTGCATACAAATACCACATCTTTTTAAATCATTCTTCAGGTGATGAGCATTTTGGTTGTTTCCAAGATTTGACTATCACAAGTTGTGCTGCTATGAACATAGGTGCACAGATATCACTATGATATGATGTTTTCAGTTCTTCTGGGAAAATTCCCAGTAGCGAGATAGCTGGATTAAATGGAATTTCCTGTTCTAGTTTTTTTAACGAGTCTCCACACTGCTTTCCATTTGGTTGTACCAGTCTGCATTCCCACCAGCAGTGGAGAAGTGTTCCTTTTCCCCCACAGCCTCTCCAGTGTTTGCTGTTGGTTGATTTCTTTATGATAGCCATTCTTTCTGGGGTGAGATGGTATCTAAGTGTTGTTTTAATTGGCCGTTTCATGGATATCTAGCAATGTGGAACATTTCTTCATGTACTTATAAGCTTCTAGTATTTCTTTCTCTGAGAAGTGTGTGTTCATCTTGGATGCCAGTTTCTGGATTAGGTCTTTAAATTTTGGGGTCCTAATATTTTTAAATTCTTTATAAATTCTAGATAGAAGACTTTTGTCTGAATACTTGTTAAGATTTTTTTTTCAAAATTTGTGGGCTCTCTTTTCACTTTTTTGGTAATTTCTTTTGATGTGCAAAAGCTTCTCAGTAAGAGGAGGTCCCAAAATTCTTTCAAGTATTATACATGCAGTTTGATTTTTCTCCATGAACTGTTCGCCTGCCCCAACGTCTTCAGGATATCCTCATATTTTCTCTTCCAGGAGATTTAGTATTTCTGTTTTAATATTTAGATCTTTAATCCATTTTGACTTTAGTTTAGTGCATAGTGATTCACCTGGGTCAAGTTTTAGCTTCTGGCATGTAGAGATTCAGTTTTTCCAGCACCATTTGTTAAAGCGGCTGTCTTTCTTTCCAGTACACGTTTGGCCCCTTTGTTGAACATAAGGTGACTGAGTGCATTTTTAGTTGCTTCTGAGTCTTCTAATCTATTCTATTGATCCTCATGTCTATTTTTTTGCCAGTACCATGCTGGTTTTGTCACAGTAGCTTTGTGCTATAGTTTAAAGCATGTCTTTGTTGCCCAGGATTGCCATTGCTAGTCTAGGTCTTTGCTGGTTCCAAATAAATTTTAGGAATGATTTCTGTAGGTCTGTGAAATATATTGGTGATATTTTGATTCGGATTGTATTAAATCTGTATAGCAATTTTGGGAGTATGGCCATCTTTACAATGTTGGTTCTTCCTATCCAGGAGCAGGGAATAACTTTCCATCTTCGAAAACCTCTAGGATCTCTTTTTTCAGAGTATCATTGTTTTCATTGAATAGATCTTTTACTTCTTTAGTTAGAGTAATACTTAAGTATTTCATTTTCCATGCTGCTATTGTAAAAGGCATTGTTTCTCTAATTCCTCTCTCACTGTGTTTGTTACCTGTATAGAGAATGCTACTGATTTTTGGGTACCCTACTATGCTACTGAACTGCATATTAATTCAGATAGCTTTTTGGTAGAGTTTTTTTAGGTCTTCCAAGTAGAGTATCTTGTCATCTGCAAATAATGATAGTTAACCTTTTTCTTTTCCTATTCTTATTCCTTCTATTTCTCATTCTTGTCTAATGGCTCTAGCTAATGTTTTCAAAACTATATTTAATAGGAGTGATGATAGAGGATATCGTTGTCTTATACCAGATCTGGGAGTAAAAGACTTCAGTTTTCTCTCATTTAGAATTATGTTAGCCATTAAACTATCATAGATAGCTTTTATCAGCTTGAGGTAGAGGCCATCTATTCCAATTTTCTATAGGAGTTTGAACATGAATGAGTGTTGGACTTTGTCAAAAGCCTTTTCGGCATCAGTTGAGATGATCACATGGTTTTTTTTTTTTTTATCAAATTCTACTGATAATACTGTATTACAATTATAGATTGCATATATTGAACTATCCTTGCATCCCTGGGATGAATCCTATCTGGTCATAGTGTATAATCTTCCTGATGATTTACTGTATTGTATTGGCAGGGATTTTATTGAGGATTTTTGCATCTATGTTCATGAGAGAGATTGACCTATAGTTCTCTATTAGATGCATCTTTCTCTGGCTTGGATATCAGTATACTACTTACTTCCAGGAATGATTTTGGAAGGATTGTTTCCTTTTTAATTTCACTGAAGACTTTGAAGAGTATTGAGATTATGTCTTCTGTAAATTTCTTGTAGAATTCAGCTGTGAATCCATCAGGACCTGGACATTTGTCAATAAGGTTCTTATTACATTTTGTATTTCATTGGCTGTTGTTGGATTATTAAGGGTTCTTATATCTTCTTGTTTCAGTTTTGGTAATTTGTACCATTCTAGGCATCTGTCCATTTCACCTGTGTCTTCAATTGTGTGAGAGTAAAGATTCTCAAGGTAGCTATTAATGATCGTCTGAATCTCCACTGGGTCTGTGGTAATTTTGCCCTTTTCAGTCCTTATTGCTTAAATTAAGATTTATTCTTTCCTCTTTTTGATAAGGTTAGCTAGGGCTTACCAATTTTATTTAATTTTTCAAAGAACCAGCTTTTTGATTAGTTAATTTTTTATATTGTGTTCTTCATCTTGATTGAATTAATTTCTGCTCTGATCTTTATAATTTCCTCCCATCTTTTGGCTTTGGGGTAGGTGACTTAGGTGCAGCATTAGAGTATTTATCTGTTCCCATTCTGTTTTCTTAATGTGTGAGTTCAGAGCTATAAATTTCCCTCTAAGAACTGCTTTCATTGTATCCTATAAATTCCGATAAGTTGTGTTTGAATTTTCATTAAATTGTAGATATTGTTTAATTTCTTGTTTAATTTCATCTGTAACCCACTAGTTTTTGAGGAGGGCGCTGTTTAATTTTCATGTGTTTCTGGGGTTTTTGTGGTTTCTTTTGTCATTTATGTCCAGTTTCATTGCACTGTGGTCAGATAATATCCAGGGGATAATTCCTGTTTTCTTGCATATACGTAAGGATGATCTATGAACTACTATGTGGTCTGTTTTAGAAAATGTCCCATGAGCAGCTGAAACAAATGTGTATTTAGAAGTTGCTGGGTGGAACACTCTGTATAGGTCCACTAAGTCCGTTTGTTCCATTTTTCATTAATTTTAATTAACTAAAATTTTAATTAATTTTTAAAATTTCATTAATTTTAAGAGTTGTACATACATCTTTTATCAGTTACAGATAGTGTAAATATTTTCTCCAGCTCTTTGATTTGCATATTTCATTTTCTTAATGTTGCTTGAAGGACAGAAGGTTTTCTTTTTTCTCTTCCTTCCTTCCTCCCTTCCTTCCTTCCTTTCTTTCTTCCTTCCTTCCTTCTTTCTTCCTTCCTCTTTTTTTCCCCTGAAGTACTGGGTATTGAACTCAGGACTTTGAGCTTGCCAGGCAAGTGCTTGCTTCACTGAACTATCTCCTGGCCCCTTGATTTCCATTTTGATAAAATCCATTTTGTTTCCATTAGCATAGCTGTAACTGAATCTTATTACCTCCCTTTCATATTATAAAGACTATTTTTATTATTTTCTTCTTGGTGGTTTAACATATTAGCTCTTAGAAGGTCTGGATGTACAATTCATTTTGAGTTACCTTTTACATAGTGTGACACAGGAATCAAAGGTCATTTCTTTTATCAATTTTGCTGTCCATTTATCCTAGCACTAGTTTTTGAAAGTGCTCACAACACTCCATTAATTTTTTGGTGCTATTATAAGACAGTCAAGTGACAGTGTTTGCATTGGTCTGTTTCTCAACTCTGTGCTGGTCCATTGATCTGTCTGCTATCTTTGTGCCAATGCTACACTGTTTTCACTACATCTGTTTTTTTAGTAAGCCTTGAAATCAGATTATGTAAGCTTTCAATCTATGTTCCTTACCTTCAAAGTTGTTCTGGCTATTCTAAATTTTTTACATTTTATATGTACTACTGCAATTTTGAATAGGGTTTTGTTTAATATAAGAGGCAATAGTAGGAGAATCAAATCTTTTTTTTTTTTTTTTTTATGGCTGGCTCAGCCTGCCCTGGGGGCAGGCCTGGCACAGCATGTAGTGCTGGGGATTGAACCGTGGTCCCTGTGGTTGCTTAAGCTTTCCTAAGCAGTCATTTCAGACCACTGAACCATCTCATTGTCCCAAGAATCAAAATCTTAACATTTTCCACTTCCCAACCTATGGACTTTCATACTGTTAATTTCTTTCTGCCTATATTTTAGTTTAGACTGAAAAAGTCTTGGTAAGTTTAGCCTAAATTGTGTTTCCAGGGTCCCGTAACTTGTTGTACTCACATTTTTTGGGTGTTCCTTGCTTTCATGTAGAAACACAACTCACTTTTCTACACTAATCTGCAGCTCATGACTTCACTATATTGTTTATTAATTCCAATAGCTTTTTGCTGGATTTCTTATACTTTTTCTGTAGACATTGTTATGGTTTAGATCAAGAATATCTTCCAGAGGCCTCCTATGCTCAGGCATGGGGACTGGTTGGAAGAGGCAGGTCCCTAGGAGTAGAACCAAAAGAGTTCTCTCTTTTCCCTGCTTCCACCTTCTCTGCTCCTAGGCCCCCAGGATGCAGTGGCCTTCACCATGTGGGCCTTCTGTGATGCCATTGCTACGTTCAAGTCTGTCTAGCATAGGCTAGAATGTGTAGAGCTATAAGCTGACATAAGCCTCGCCTCCCTCCAATTAGGGGGAGTCAGGTGCTGTCCCAGCAAATGCAAAAGTAACTGAGACAGTGTCATCTATAAGTGCACAGTTTGTCTTCTTCTACAATATAGTGAATGTCTAAGTAGGAAAATATAAAAATTATTATGATTAAAAAAGAGCCACCGCCATTCATTCCCCCTTCAATCTTCTCCCTCCCTTCCAACACGCTTGTCCCACATTCCTGCCACGCTCAGAAGTGGCAGAAGTCCTCTCTCATCGGTGCTTTTGCAAGGTACGATCAATGTGAGGGTGAGTGCGTTGTGTGATGTCACACAGCAGAAAGGCAGGCCCCTGAGAGCACAACGCCGAGCTGTCATCCACTGCTGGCCTGCCGGGGCACCACACAGCATCTGGCTCTCCCTCCAAAGTCAAGGCAACACAAAAGGCAAGTGTTTTGAACTGATCTGTGACACCGAGGCAGACGTAACAAAAGACTCTGGTGAGAAAGAACTTCAGACCCGCGGCTTCAGAAAAGGGCAAGAACCCGCGGGATGGCTCAGTGGTCTAAAGCGCCTGCTTGGGAAAGCTTGGGCGGCTTCAGGGACCGTGGTTCGATCCCCGGCACCACATGCTGCGCCAGCCCTGCCCTTGGGGTGGGCTGAGCCGGCCATAAAAATGAGTGCATAAACAAACAAAGGTTCTGAAACAAGAAAAAAATAAATAAAATAAAAAAAAAAGAAAAAAAAGAAAAAGAAAAGGGCAAGAACAACGGGATGGATGTGTGTGAAGTGAGAGGCGTGGTTTACGGGCAAATAAGGCAGTGTGGCTTCTACTGCAGGAATTTTTACGACTTCAGCATCCACTGTTTGAGCACATCTCATATCTAAGCAGCACTGTCCCGTGGCATGTTGCATTTCTTGCCCTGTGCCTGTGTTCCCTGTGGTCCAATATATGAAAACAAATCTCCTATATTTGGCACCATTTCCTTTTTACACTGGGAGGTCCAACCTGCTGTAGTCATTCATCAGAGCCAGAAGATGCACTTAGGAGATGAGTTTTAGCAGCGTGTAGCGTACTCCAAATGTTTTATTTTATGTGCTACTTTTTCCTTAAACCTTGTCATTAAAATTTCCTCAAGTCATAAAGCTTCCACTTAGTGGCTGTCTAACATTCTACCTTACGAATTGTCTCTCATGTATTCAATTATTGCTTCATTATGAGACTATTAGGTTACTTGTATTAGCTTAAATAGTTTTATCAAATATTTTCCGTCAAATGTTGAACTTCTTTCACATATCTGTGATGTAGTAATACTCGTGCTGTGCTGGTTTTCTCCCATGAGTGGGTTACAAGTCCTCCCGTTGCTCCTTACCGGCGCTCCACGGAAGCACAAGCACAGCGTCTCCCGTACTTAGCTGGGACATGGTGCTGCTTGAGAAGTGATGAAGCTGGGTAAACCTTTCTGTCTCTGTAAGCTCAGGCCTGTTCAAGAAACCAGTGTTAGCTTTGCATTATTCTAACAAATGCCTAAGATAAAAATAAAAATACTTATAAACAGAAAGGGTTGATTTGGGCTCCATTGCGTGAGAGGCTTCAGCTCGTCGTTTGTTGGCTTCATCGCTTTGGGGTCTGTGGTGAGGCAGCGTTTCGTGGCAGGAGAGTGTGGCAGAGCGGAAGTCACACCATGGCCAGAAAGTGAAAGAGAGGAAGAGCGAAGGCGCAGGGCCCCACAGGCCCCTCAGGGGTGCACCCCCAATGACCTAAAGAACTCCCGCTAGGCCCCACCTCTTAAAAGCTCCGCCATTTCCAGTAGCACCAGGCCGGGGCCATGGCTTCCTCACGGGGTCTCTGGGAGCATCTCATAGCCAAGCAGTAGCACCTGCTGTCTTGTGCACCGAGACACAAAGACAAGAGGTAAGGCCAGGCAGCTCCTGCTGGTGGCAGCGACAAGGGGGGGGGGGGTCTCGCTCCACCTTGCTCCTTCTTCCTGTGCCTTTCTACCAGCTGGGTGTGCGTCCCAGAGCCAAGGTCGTCTCCCACGGGTCTTCCGAGTCTGTGCCCTCCTGTGCTGCACGCTCTTCCTCAGGAAGCCCCAGGCCTTCCTGAGACCCGGCTTTCCTTTGGGCGTCTTGGCGCAGGGCCAGGCCCTCCTGGAGAGCCCATCAGCCGTGCTCCGTGGCAGGGCTCCAGCTGCCCTTGAACATCTTCAGACCACACTTCTGTCATCTTCCATCTGGCAGTGAGCCTGGACTTTATGGCCTTTCGTGGGAGTTGTTCTGTAAGTAGGTGCTTTCAAGTCCGCTTGAAAGAACATATTCTTACCATAGAGCTTTTGCCTGGTAAATGTCCCCAGACATTACCAGCTGTGAATGCCAGTAAGGACACCGGCACACTTGAAACCCAATGCCTGGAGCTGGATACCACTCATCCCCACAACAGGGGAACTCAGACTGCATTTCCACATGTGTCAGATGCCCCCATAGAGCTCTGTGCTCAGGGTCTGCCTCGCGGACTCCTGAGCAGATCAGGGCCCGGTTCCATTCGCACCGCTGTCCCTTGGCTCCAGCCTTAGCTGCGTGTGCCCCTACAGCCCCACTGTTTGCCAGTACCAAGCCTAGTGGACTGAGCCTGGGCTCACGCGGTCACTGCTGTGCTCTGGAACTCCAGCTGGGGATACTAGGCTCACATCGTTGCTCAGCCTTGATGCTGCCCTGCACGTTCTGCTGCCTCCCCTCTGATCCGGATACTTCTTCCCTCTGGGCTGCTGTTCCGTGCTGTGCCTCACCTGGGTGTGTAGCTCCGCACTCTGGGAAGATGATGTGTGTAACATTCTTTCCAAAGGTTTGCTAGACTGTGCCTCTACTGTGCCTCGGTGTGGCCCAGCCATGGTGCTGGAAGTGGTGCCGACACGGGGAGGCCGCTTTGCTGACCTCACGTGTGTGCTGCTCTGCGCATGCTATTAGAGTGGTCCGCGTGGAGCACAGTGTTCCTAGGACTCAGCTAAGAAGCACAATGTGGGACCCAGAGCCAAAGCTTCCCTTCGCTCGGGTTCTAACTAGACTGTCTTCCTCGGGGCTCTTCCTTCCTGCCCTGGGGCTCGTCCGCTGTTGCTTCTCGCCGCCCTCCCTGTGTGTAGTGGGCAGCTGTGGTTTCTTTCCCCAGAAGTCTTTCAACCTGCACCTCCATCGGTGAAGGAAGCTAAACCTGGTGTGGGCGGAAACAGAAAAGGAAACCAAAATACCGGAATCCTATGTTGGTTCTGGAGTTGATCTCTGCCACCCTATGTCTATTAAAAAATGTAATTGTCACCTGTGACGTCAGTCTCTTATGGAAAAGTTTTGAGCTCCCCAAGGCCGCCTTGGTCCTATCTGGGACTGCGCATCCTTTTGGGCTGAATGTCCTTTTCAATGACCGTAGGCTCTCAGGGCTAGAAAGCCTCTTGAAGGTGGATTATTCCGCTGTCAGTCCTTTGTTACTCTGTGCTGGAACAGAGGAACCCTAGAGAAGATGGCGGCATTCTTTCCCACTCGCCAGCCATGTGGGTGCTTGAAAATCATGTTCCTATCCCCCGGGGTTTGTCTTCTCTTTACTAACCTACCCCCAAATGTGCGTTAGTGTGCAGGGACATGACAGTACCTCAGGATATGTGGCTTACATGACAGGAATTTATTTTCTCGCCATTCTGGGGGTGGGAATCTAGGCTTAAGATGCGGGTGGGGCTGCTTTCCTCTGAGGGCCAGGGGAGCTGTCGCAGACCCATCCTCCTGGCTCGCAGGTGAGCCCCCAGGCTGCGCTGTTCCAAAGGGCTGTGAGCAGGCGCCCACCTGCAGGCCCTTTCCTTCATGAGCGCCAACTTCACCTTGGCCTGATCATCCCTGAAGGACTCTGGCTTTGCAGAAGAGGCATTCCAAATCCTGGGCTGGGACTTGAACAGATGACAAGAAGGGGCACAACTGAGCTAGTGGTGATGTGTTGAAATGCTCAGGATCTCCTTGAAATTTTGTTTAGTGTCTCTTGAAGATGTCCTTGTGTGCTGCCTTGGGCAGGATACCTTGGGGAGCAGGGATAAGTAATTTGGGGTCACAGGTTTTATTTTAAAAATTATCGGTAGCCACTTTCATGGTTTCTGTCATCTTCTTTCCCCTTTTCAATTCGGTTGTGTTTGTGTGTGCACATGTGTGTATATGTGCATGCGCATACATGCATTTTTACCTGTCCCTCTTTGACGCCCAGGGGAGACAGATGGCCTCTCCTTCCTTAGAGGCTCAACATGCATTTCTGGAGTTCTGTTCTTGTTAGGCACTGTGCTACACGTGAGAGACACAGCGGTAAATAAGAAACAGTTCTGCCTTCTAAGCTCAGAAATTAGGGGGTGATTTCCATAGAGGCGCATATTTATAATGCCACTTGCTAGGAGCAGTAAGAATTTGGAGTGAACTACAGAGGTGGCCCTGGGAATGTAGCAGTCATCAGAGAGCAGGCAGAGGAGACCCCGTGCCTAAGGCAGCTTCGCGTTGGTTTTGGAAGACAATTAGGACGGTATCTGACAGTTGCGCTGCTAACTGTGTGATGTAGGCCAAGAATGACAGTACTTACGGTTATACAGGAAAGATGGGAGGTGGCAGAAGCGCTGCTATCCAGAGAAGGGAAGGAGCCAGACCAAGCTGTGTGCTGCGCTTTCATTAGGAGATTTCCAGCAAAGGAATAAGCTAACCAGGTTCCTTGTTGGGATGGTAGCTTAGTGGAAAGGGACGTGGAGGCAAAAGGCAGGGAACCCAGCTGAGGCTGTGCACTCAGTTAATTAAGGTGATGAAAGCTGAGTTAGAGCCATGACGAGGGAACTTAAGGCAAGGGGGCCTGACTGAAGAGGAGCTGGGAATTGATTTTGGACGGCTTGGTTGGTGCCCAGTGACCTACAGGGCAGTGGCAGAGAGGAAGCCTGGTTTCTGACTTATCCCAGCTGAGCATGGCACATAGCAGAAGAGTGGCTTCCAGGGGGGAGATGAGTTCTGCTATACACATTGACCAGAGATTATGGGGTGACTTACATGTAAGGGCGTATTTACAATATAGCTTGTGTGATGGTTTATGTCTAGTTGTCCCCCCAAAGCCTCATGCAGTCATTGGGTGGGGACTTCTATAGATTGAGACTTGACTCATGAGTCACTGGGATTATGTGGTTTAGTACTGATGTAGAGTTTGAGACTTGATCCATGATCCCTGGGATTATGTGTTTTAAGTACTTCTGGGATTATGGGTGTAGCCTAAGGCGGATAGGCTGAGGTGGAGAGCCTGAATGTAATATAAAGAGAGGCAGGGAGACAGACTAGAGCTGTTGCTCTCTGATCCCCTGGTTGTTCTGTTGCCTCTGTTGAGATTATTGCTGTTCCGCCAGCATGAACTGGATACTCCCGCCCGGTTCCACTCAGCCTTGGGCCAGCCAAATATGGATTGAAACCTCCACAAACTATGAGCTAAATAACCCTTTCCTTCCTTCATTTTTGAGTGTCTGGTATTTGTCCCAGCAATGATAGAAAGATAACTGAGACAGCTTGCTAGAGGCAGTAAGAATTTGGAGCGAACTACAGAGGTGGTGCTGAGAACATAGCAGTCATCAGAGAGCAGGCAGAGGAAACTCCAGGCAGAAAACTTCATCCCTATTTCCAGTGTTACTGAGGATATAGGTGAGCTCTGTAACACAGCATGACGCCTGGACAGGTGTGAGCAGGGGAAGGAAAGCTGAGAAGATGACCGGCCTCTCTCACTGACTTCTCAGCTCTCATCTCCATCCCTGAAGCTGTCCCTGCTAGAACAGCATCTTCTTGGAATTAGTTCTGTAATGCCAAAGTGGTACAGCTATTATCACATGGCTCAACAGTCCATTTGGGGCTGGGTTGATTTGTATTTGAGACTCAACAGATTTACAGGTAATTACATTCTACAAAAGTGTTGTCTTGGGAAATGGAATGTTCTCCAGTCGTTGAAACTCATTTAAAAAACAACTAAAGAACACTCATTAGTTTCTATAGATGGGTTTTTAAAGTTCTTGCTGTTTTGAGGTTGCTGGTACTTTGATGCGATACTAACTCATATTAGCCCTGTGGATCCTTTCAAAGCATGCACTAACCTTTCATTTTCTTCTCTTGCTGTTCCCAAGAAAATTATAGACATCCATGCTGCTATCCTAGTGATTAGAGCTAATCTACAGCTTTTAGTATGTACACTACAAGGTTATATTACTTCTGGGAGGAAGAACTGTAAGATGATTTCTGTCTTTATTGTTTTCTGTCGACTTGATGCTATGTTATAGAACTCACCTATATTTTTAGTAACATTGGAAATACAAATGAAGTTTTTTTCTTTTTCTAATAGGGTTAGTATTATAATGAGCCTATGTCACATCAATCCATTTTTTTTTTTTAATGTATTCGGTACAGAGTCTCATTACACAGCTGGGACTCCTAGTGACCCACCTGTTTTCGGCCTCCCCAGCACTGGGATTACAGGTGTGCACCACCATGCCCCGTCTTGAATACACTTTTACCTTCTTCCTACTTACTGGGTATTGTCCCACTTTCCTTCACCCTGGCCCTGTCAAAGAGAACGCAGGCCATTCCTCCTTGGAAAATGAATCAAAACGGAACAGTTACATTTGACACAAGGCTATACCACGAAGTTTTATTGAGAACCCAGACTCCAGCTCCTTTGTCTTCTCAGTTCTGTTTCTATCTCCTTGTTTTAAATTCTTCTACTACTTTTGACTATTTTTAACTCAGAGGAACGAGACCTTCATCTTTAAATCTAGACTTGGGACTCTGAAAGCATGGAGATGCATTGCTAATTGTAAAACCCTTGGGAGCCTCTTTTTAAAATCATTGTACCACTGAGTGCCAACATGCTATTTCAAATTTATAGTTTACCTCATGTTCTTACTTGCTTACATTTTCTCCTGTATCTTTCCTCTACCTTTTCCTTTCTCATTTCTTATTAAATCTCACGGTATTGAGAATTGAGACTGTAACCCGAAACATTTTCCCTCTTCATTGAATTTCTTTCTGAAAACATTTCTTCCAGCTCAAGTGATTCCACCGTTTTTAAGCTAAGTGTTCAGCTGGAATACATGCAAATTCCTCACCTGATGGACTCGGCAGTCTGAAAACATTGTCTGTTTGGAAGACACGGTTTGGATGAAGTGAAGACTGCTAAGTAAAAGACGCTTCATGGTCATTTTATTTAAGTTTTTAATTAGATAAATTGATCTTTAACTTTTACATAAAAACACAGACAGACACTATGCATATGAACGGAGTTCCACGTGCTTTTAAAGAATCTTTTATCTATTGGTATAAGATCTCTGTACGACATGTGATTCCAGGGATTGAACCAGGCTCCTTGGGTTTGCCAGGCAGGCACTTGGATCATTGAGCCATCTCCACAGGCCCCCATGTGCTACTGTGGTACACGTATACTACATTTTGGAATGTTTAAATCAGGTTAAGCATATCCTTATCTCCTCAGCCATCTGTTACTTCTAAGAACTTCTTCCTAACTTAGTGACCACTGTTCAGCCTTCGTCCAGCACATCTCTCTCTCTCCCTCCCTCCCTTCCTCCCTCCCTCTCTCTCTACCTCTCTCTCTCCCCCTACTCCCTTTATCCCTCACATGCTCTCTCTAGCTCTCTTGATCAAGGACAGTCGCAGGTGAATTCTATTCAAACCAAAGAGACCATTGCACCATTGCAATTGAATGCAATATGCAACTGAGAATACCAAGTGTAAGGCACTGGACTTTGATGCCAGTTTTCTACACTTGAAAACAGAGCCCCATTTTAATTAAGCCCGCTGCATAAACAAAAATGCGCTTGTATACAGCAAGGCGTAGTCAGAACTTGCCCCGCATTTGATCACAGTGACAGACACGGCAGACCAGTGCCAGAATTCGTCTCCAGACCCACAGGGTGGAGGAGCAGGGTTTGTCTTCTGCTATGTCACCCCAGATTGGCATTGAACCCGGCTGAGCCCAGTCCCTCGGGCACATGAAGAGTACCCACACAGGTAGCGTGCCCCTGATGCCAGTCGTCTGAAAATAACTGAGGAGACCATCAGGTCACTGAGCCCACCCGTCCTCAGATCACCATGATCCACTAAGCCCGAGCAGTTCAGCCGTAGGAAGTCCATGCAGCCTCTATTTTCCCATGTTCTGCTCTACGAACACATGCAATTTAAATATGAATGCCTACCTTTCCATGAACAGACCAGTAACACTTGCTCTTCTTTTTCTGTGATTTCGAGTTCAAATGCTCAGATATTTTTGCAACACGGAGGGAAATGCACAGTGTTACTGAAATCCAGGAAGTTGGCCTCTCAGAGTCCTTGGATTTCCAAAAGGATGGACTGTGAAAGCAGCCTAGAAAGTCAGTTACTTCCAAATACCTCATAACTGGTGTAATTAATGGCAGAAATGAGAAGAAAACTTATAACCTCAAGTTTTCTTCAGCCTGTTATTTGACAACTTGATTCGCCTCAAAGTTGGGAATATATTTAGTTTGTAACACAGGCTGCCACCAAAACACTCAGAAGATACGGAAAGCTACCGCACGGTTTCATCTAGTCTAGTTGTTCATTGTGTGTGAATAGCTGTTGTCCGTGGTAGGAGACACCGAAGAATGACTGAAATTGGAAGTTTTAACAAAAAAAGGTGATGGATTGTATTCCATTCTGCTCAGGATTTAACTTCTCAACTCCAAAGTGAGTCACAGACATGGGCCTACACCTCTTTTACCTTCTGCTGTCTCGTTTGCAAGTGAAACAGGGTAAACTGCAGCTGTATTAGGCTGCAGCTCCAGTCCTGGCTGGAGATTCAGGCAGGCTTCCTGCATGGTCACCGGAAGACCAGACATGTGCAGAAGAGAACTGCTAAACATCCAGAAGAGAGGGCCACCCAGCAGCGTAATGGGTCTAAGGGTGCGAAGGCAAGCTGAGAGACCAGGGAGGTCACTAAGCACTAGAAATACTGCTCAGAACTCACACGTGAGTGTCGCTATGCAAATTAGCATGCGAAATAGCAGTGCGATGCTATTTGAGCTTATGGGCCTATCAATAAAAAAAATGATAGTATTTAGGAGGTATGTAGGTAGATGAAGGTGCTCTGGAGGTCAGTTTGGCATTCTCTGCCAACTTTTTGAAGGCCTGTGTAAAGCAGTCTTGCTTCTAGAAACACGCTTGCAGGAAAGATCGGCATGTATTTGCCTGATGTGCATTGTGGTCTTGCTCAATAGTAAATGTTCCACACGTGCATCTGCAGGGAGATCTAGCTGTTTAGAGCATCGCCGTCCAGTGTGGTGCTGAAGACCACGAGCTTTCGCATGAGACCCCTGCGTCTGCGTCCCAGCAGCACGGCACCCTTTCCAGCTCGAGACCTTGAGGACGTTGTCCATCATCTCTGCATCTCAGTCTTGTCCTCTGCAATGGGGAGGACAAGTGTAGTTCTCCTCGGAGGCGATTGTAATCCCTGAATAGAACCCTGTAAAGCCTTGTAGCCTGACAGGTAGTAGGCACTACAAAAGGACAAAAGTCCCCCTTTATCACCAGTGTAGCTGTCTATGGGTTCAGTTACCCATAACCAACCTTAGGAAGAAAACAGTAAATGGAAAATTCCAGAAATCAACAACTCATAATTTTCAAGTAACTTATATGCAGTATTTCATTATAATTCTTTCTGTTAGTAGTAGTGTTGCCATTGGTCTCATACTGTGCTTAATTTATAAATTAAACTTTGTAGTAGGCCTATCTGTGCAGTAAGGGAAAACTGTGTTCATATTTGGTCCTGTTGGTGGTTTTAGATATTCACTGGGGGCCTGAGGGACTTCTACATTAGTAGTAGTACTCTGTAAAGTATTGTATTCATCAGCTTTCTGTCACTATCACAAATTTACTTGCTGCAAGATTCTGATGAAGTAAGAGAGGTGAGGTTAGCTCAGATCTTTGGAGCTTTAAAATCCAAGACTGGGCAGCCCCATCTGTTTGGTTGCTGGTGGGGGAGGGGGGTGGGGACGGGGGCTGAGGGGCAGCTGAGGTAGACCCCTTAGGGCAGGAGCACTTGTAGAAGCATCGCATCTCACACTGGGAGAGGGAAGATCTGTGCAGTCCCTCCCTGCCTTCCGGCATCACGCTGCCAGTGACACGAGACCCTCCCATAGGCGCGAGCCCTGAGGAATCCATAGCACTGCCTTCTGAACCACGCCCTCAACTACAGCCAACCCTTGGACGGCACGCACACACAGTTAAGTGGTGTTCAATACGCAGCAAACGTGCTCTCCAGTTGCTAAAGAGAGTAAATACCTGGACCTTTCTACTATAAAAATGTTAAACAGAAGATTATTTAGAACAATCTGTAAGCAACCTCCCACTTACTAAAATAAAAAATAAAATCGTACTTCTAAAAGGCCTACGAATATATACACAAGGCATTTCCACAGCAATTACAAAAGTTATTTAAGTAATTAGAGAAGTGGGGCAAAGTAAAGTGAGAAATAAAACTGTCATGTTATATTTTGTGTATTACTATAAGCAGTGTATCCTTTTCCAATGAAAAAATAAGAACCACTTGATTGCCCGCCCAGCATATTATTAGTATGCTGCATACAGTATATTGGGTTGTGATCAATTACAGGGCTGGAAATGTTATCAGATAGTTCCCAGTATGGCTTGAAATGAGTGTGTTCAAAATTTGGCTGGGCTAGAGCCCACGGTGGCAAGGGCCCAAAGTCAGTAAGTCTCAATGAAAAACTACCATTTGGGGGCTTGAGCTGTTTCAGAACTCACAATTTTTTTGGCTAAGTTTGAAGACCTTGTTATGAAAATAACAGATTTTCATTTCCTCTCTAGTTTTGTAACTCTTGGCAACACGACCTTTGTTTTGCTGTAAAATGTTTGACAAGGAAATCTATGTGCACCCTGAGCTTTGCCTTCCAAAATTAGTACCATTTTTTACTCTGCCTAGAGATGCTAGGATTCTGGACGTCGGGATAATTCGGGACTGGAGACCTTCCGGGAGTGCGCAGAGGGGCTTTCTTTGGCGCTGGCCTCAAACATGTGTAGCTAAACCGCAGACTGCAGCAGCTTGTACGCTGTCGCTGTCGCAGGCCCATTTGGAGCCGCGAGTTTTGTGTCCGACTCTTGCGAGCTCCATTCCATACTCGTCCGCGCGCGCCACCTCGTGGGTCCCGGCGGTAACTTTAGTGATGGCGCTAGCTGGGTCACAGCGGGGTGTGTGAGCCCAGCAGGTTTAGGAAGAGAAAGTACAGTGCCCTGGTTGAGCATCACAGCTCTGCCAGCTCCCTTCTCCAGCGAGCGGAGGTGGGTGAGGCAGGTCCCAAAGGGCTGCCCTTGGTCAAGAGAGGACATTCTTACTGGAATTCTAAAATGACTAGCGTGGTTCCTTATGGAAGAACAAAGGAGTATTGTTGCTATAGAACTCATAGCTTTTCCCTTGATTACTTTAAATTTTGAGAAATTTAAGCAGCACAAAGTGCATGGACTACTACGAACACCACCTTAGGAATTGACTAGTATCAACATACTGTAATCCTGCGTGGACACTGACGTAATACTTCATGGTTTTTAACTAAAAGAAAGAATTGAGAATTTGTACTTTCCAGTACCAGGTGGTAACTGGATATATTTGCAGGGTATGATCTAATGCTCTGACATATGCATGCGCTGAGGAACGATTCCATTGAGCTCCCTGACCTACCCATCATCACACGTACTTGCTGTGTGTGTGTGTGTGTGTGTGTGTGTGTGTGTGTGTGAGTGTGTGGTGAAAGCAATTCCAACCGCCCGCCACCCCCATGTTAGGTGCAGAACACTGTCACTAGCAGTAGTCACCAAGTGGGGCAGAGATCTCCAAAAGGCGTTCCTTCTGCCTAAATGAAACCTCTCATCCTTTGCACTCATCCCCCACCCCTTTGCCGCTAGTCCTCAGCCCCTGGAAACTTCCACAGAAATCCCCATTTCTGTGGGTGTGACATCTTTCAGTTCTGTGTGTAATAAAGGAGCTATGCACACTTAGCATGGTCTTCTCAAGGTTCGTGCATCCTGCAGTAAATAACAAGACTTCTGCCTTTTTAAAGTCTGAGTTTCATGTAGCATGTCATCGTATATGTGTACCATATTTTCTTCATTAATGAAGCTTCTTTGAATCTGTCTCTAAGCCAATTCCTCTTCCTAAATTTTCTTTCTTTCTTTCTTTTCTTTTCTTTTCTGGTCTTTTTGAGGCAGAGTCTCGCTGTGCAGTTCAGGCTGCCCTTGAACTCACTTTTATAGCCCAGGCTGGTCTCAAACTCGCACTGATCCTCCTGCCTCAGCCTCTCAAGTGCTGGGATTACAGGTGTGCATCACCACGTCCAGCTCCTCTGCCTAATTTCTTGACAATTACTATGGTTAATTTGGTGAAGATGCTTGGAATATTTTGCGCCTCATAAATATTACTGAATACCTCCCATGTGCAGGGTCCTGATTTACAAACCTGCCCTACATCAGGGAACAAAACAAAAAATATTTCCCCTTAGGAAGCTTACACCCTAACAGGGAGACAAAGAACACCTTTTTTTGGCAATTACATTAGAGGAGTTCTATGGGGGAAGGAGCAGAGAAGGACAGGAGCCCTCGCTGGGGCTCACACAAAGACCCCTGCCCCGTGCTCCTTGCAATGTGCCTGGCCCTGCTGCTCAGCACTGCGGGCCTATGTAGGAATGAAGCGGGA
The DNA here is from genome assembly GCA_004027025.1 of Myocastor coypus. Lineage (NCBI taxonomy): Eukaryota > Metazoa > Chordata > Mammalia > Rodentia > Myocastoridae > Myocastor > Myocastor coypus. The sequence goes on along the minus strand of PVJA010001066.1, from coordinate 99,212 downwards.
GAATAAGAGGAGTTTGAAGAGGGGGTAAGCGAATCCAGGAAACTGGGTCCTGTGGAGGCTCTTGGACCTCTGTCAAAACTCTGGTTAAGAACGTTGGAAACTATTGCAGGGGCTCCAGTAGCCAAGTGGCCCCGCCTCCAGCCCACTGAGGGTTCCTCCTCAGGGTGCTAAGCGACGTGGAGAATCCAGTGACCCAGGCCCAAGTGTCACAGTGTGATGCTGAGAGCTGCTCGGGATCGGGGTGAGTTTGGGAAGGAAAGCTAGAATGCTACTCTGCAGGAGACATTTGGGATAGGAGGTGTTATGGTTTATGTCTAGTTGTCCCCCCAGAGCCTCATGAGTCAGGGCACGGGCACTCCTAGAGTTTGAAACTTGATCCATGATCCCTGCCTGGGATTGTGGGTTTTAGTACTGATAGGATTATGGGTCTCAGTACTTCTGGGATTATGAGTGTAGCCTAAGGCGGAGAGCCTGAATGTAATATAGAGAGACAGAGAGACAGACTAGAGCTGTTGCTGCTGCTCTGCTGCCCTGATTGATTGGCTGCCACTGCCACCATTTTGTTGCTGTTCCACCGCCATGAACTGGATGCTCTCTGTCTTGCTCCGCTCAGCCTTGAGCCAACCGAATATGGACTGAAACCTCCAGTAACTGTGAGCTAGTAAACCTTTCCTTCCTTCATTTTGAGTGTTGGGTATTTGTCCCAGCAATGAGAGAAAAGTAACTAAGGCAGGCAGAAAAGAAAGGAATTGTGCAAGATTCTTTCGTCAGTATTCCTGGGGTAAGAGTCACAGAGCGTAACCGGAAGCGTGTGAAGGTGTGCGACCTCCGTGGCCTCCTCGCACATGCGTAGTGATGCTCAGCCATCACCACTCTGTGGCTTCAAGGCATTTTCGTCATCCGAAAGGAAATTCCACACCCAGGAAGTAATAAGTGAGTCGTCACCCCGCGACCATCTGGAAGCCATGCACCGGCCCTGTCTATGGATTTATTTATTCTGCACATTTCATGTCAGTGGAACTGGGCAGCAGGTGACCCTTAGTGCCTGGCCTCTCTCGACAGCATAAGGTTATCAGAGTGCATCTACACTGTGTCATGCGTGGTAGCAAGTAGCCTTTTTATGGCTGAATAATGCTTCATGTCGTGGGCGGGCATCGTGTTGTGTGTACTCATCCCATCCATGGGGCTGTTTCCGTGTTTGGCTTTTGTGATAGTGCTGCAATGTATTTGCTTAAGTGCGTATCTTCAGATCTTTCAGAAGTACACCTAGGAACACAAGGCTGAGTCATGCCGGAAGTCTGCCTCTAACTGCCTGCCTCCAGTGTACCACACAGGCTGCACCATTTCACCACTTAGCAGCAGCGTATGAGGGCTCCCAGTTCTCTCCTGCCTTGCCGGCTCTTGTTTTGTTATGTTTTTACGTTTTCATTCTAGCAGTCCTAGCCAGTATGCTTTCAAAGGTTTTAACTTACAGTGACAGAGTTGGCATAACTAGGAGAAAGAGTCTGTGGGTACCGTGGGACAGGTTGGGGTGAAGCGGGCGAAAGTGTGTCAAGGAGAAGGAATGGACGACTGTGAAGAGCGCTCAGAGATCCAGGACAGCGGAGGGTACAGGCAGCTCGGTGGGCACCGGGCAGTGGGCTCAGTGGTGCCACTTTCCGAACTGCAAGAGGAGGTAAATTACCAAGAGACAATTTGGGTAGACAGGAGCGGAGTGTCCGAGCAGAGGAGCAACCCTTAAGCTGGAGCACAGCTGTTTTGCCCTTGGCAGGGAAGGGAGGGCATGCTCTGTGGAGCCAGATGCTGGAGGGTGGCAAGACAGGCTCTGGGGTGTGTGGAAGTCGTTCTCTGCAGCAGGATCTGGGTGGAGGTGTGGGGCGTGTGGGGAGAGGTGAGGAGTGGGAAGCAGCCGCTATGGAGACCGGGTGGAGATTAGGATCGGGCGGGAGGGGTGGTGCCTCGAGCAGCCGGGATCCACGTGCCACACGGGCTCGAACCTGACCCTTGCTTCCCTCCAGCCGCGCTACACCACACAGGTGATGTGTGAGGCGCTGGCAGTGTCGGAGGTGTCAAGGGCGGGACAGGAGGGCAGGCGGGGTGCGGCGAAGCAAGAGAAAGGTAACGGCACGAAGGCAGCTAGCTGCGAGAGAACAGTTAACACCGGCTGTTCTTGAACTGAAGGGCTGCCGGGGATGGATCTCGGGGCCTCACTCAGGCTAGGCACGCGCTGCACGACCGAGCTATATACCCGAGCCTGTCTTGAGTTTAGCCTGTGTTGTGCTGTGTCCCGACAGCTTTCAGTGGTCCTGGGGAAAACCAGTGAGGGGATGAAGGAAGTGAGATAACAGCTGAGGTCATGCGGAGCCCTCTCTCCTGGTGGTGGTGGGGGGGCAACTGCGCAAGCCCGCGGGACAGTTCTTTACACTTGGACAAGGTTAGTATCAGAAGACGCAGTGTTGCCTAGTGACTAACGGCTGCAGTTGTCTCCAGCAAGATGTTTTCTCTCAGGACAGAAGTGTTTCCAGCTTCCCCTGCTCCCTACGAAGACGGATAAGGAGAAAAGAAGCAGCGTCAGAAGATGGGGTCTAGTGACAGTAATTGCTGCAACCAGCCGGTTGTAGGTTCCAGTGTGGGAAAACAGCAGTTGAAAGGAAAGACGCAAGTTTGTGGCAGGGAACGGGGTGCACGTGAGTTTATTTCTGGCTAAGCAGGGGAGGTTCAGGGAAGAGAGACCCAGCACACCTGAAAGATTGCTGTCTCTATCTTGACATTTTGGGGATGAAGATACAAGTAGTTCTAGAGACACTGGCAGTGAGCAAAACAGAGCTGAGCTGGGAGACAGGAGGTAAAAGGGAACTGAGTTTGAAAAAAAAAAAAAAAAAGAAGAAGGTAAAATGAAGAGTCTCACAGCGGCTGTGGGAGCAGGCAAGGCATCTGTGCAGATCACCTCCTCCAGGGTCACCAGGTCTATGGAGAGAGAACAGCTTCTCCGGGGCAGTCTGGTTCCCATGGGAGCCAGGACAGGGAGGCTGAGGAAGACATTCTGAGGCTCACCTTGTGCCCCTGTTGTGTGTAGATGCAGCTATAATTATAAAAAGGCTGTGTGGTACCTAAAGTCAGATTCTTCTCCCGCAAGTGCCGTTCTCTTCCTGAGCGGGTGGCCTGTGCCACCAGAGGGTCAATTGCTACATCCTAAAACCAATCCCAGCAGCATCCTGGCGCAGGAAAGGCATTCAGGACCCATCTGTCAGGTAACTTACTATAAATGTTACCGTCCCTTTGAGATCAAGGGAAGGGGCTAAAGGCTAAGAGTCTTCAAAGGAGCGTTCTGCTCCCCGGGAGGCTTCTCTTATTCCACTTAACAAATATTTACCGAGCACTGAGCACCAGCCATCCGCTGGAGTTAACCAGCAAAGGCGCAGTCCATACTTAGTTGTGGGGCTTGAATGCAAGTGGGTGCAATGCATGGGCAGGAAGCTAGGGTCTCGAAGTGCAGAGACTTGTGGATGACTGGGATGTGTTTGCACTGGGCTCTGAGCATCTCTGAAAACCCTATCCAAATTTATGCACAACGGGGCCTTTTTTCAGTCCCATCATATTTGAGGAACGTGTGTGTGTGTGTGTGTGTGTGTGTGTGTGTGTGTGTGTGTTTATTTATGTATGGAAGAGTGGGAGAGGAGCTCTCTCTCCCATTAAGGTTGAAAGCTTACTATGTTGAACATGAAAATGTGAAGCTTTCTTACCAAGGGGTGGGCTACTTTGTTTTGCAGTTCATTAATTCCATTCCTATAGATCAAAGAGTAATCATTTCAGTAAGTGAATTATGGAATTTATCTATTTAGGAAGCAGAGAATAAACACGAGGGTTCTAGGCATCTTTCATGAAGTGTTGGTGTTTTTTTCTGCAAAGCCAGAGACTATTTTGGCTCTCATTTAAAAGCATCCGCCAGAGGAATTAACATCCTTTGGGTTGGATGACTGGTGTGTTTTTCGGTAAACGGAAGGGATGGCAGCTCTCCTGGTACCCTCTCTGTGCTGCAGCCCAGAGGACAGTCCCCAAAGGCCAGGTCTTCCTATTTTTCACATAGCAATAACTATTTCCACCATGTGCCATGCACAGTGGAGCACTAAGTACTCATCCTGAGCTGGCTGGTATTATAGAGCATCACCAAAGAGACGGTACCATTGGTGGTGTCTAAGAACAGGCAGGAGTGCTTGGGACCAACCGCACACCCACACCCACACCCTCCCGCGATGATTTGTGCTCTTGCTATGCAGGTGTTCCAGTCTTCCCATTTTATGTTTTCTCTACTCAATGCCCTGCGGGGCAGCACCGTCCAATACAACAGCCTGCATCCATAGAGGAGACAGTGAATGCGTGCCCTCCCACGCAGTGGTCACCTGCCTCATGGGGCTACTGGGGACTTCCAATGCAGCTGCTGTGACTGAGGAAACAGCTTTGAAACTGCATATAATTGGAATTGATTTAAATGTAAAATATCACATGTAAGCAATGTTTCCTAAGCCTTACCTGCAGTTCTCTGCATAATCCTCATTGCCACAAAACCCAAACAGCAGTTCCTGAATGATGGAATCAAACCAGCTTGGCTTTGATTAGAAAGTGGAGTGGGGAGAGGGGAACGCAGCCATCCAACATCAGAGGGGGGCCAGGAATTCCTTATCTAAATATTTGGCATTTAGAAATAAAGCTGGTGTAGTCTTAAACAAGACATGGTCACCCTCATGTCTCTTACCCTGTGAAGTACTCCTTCAGAATGGCTAAAAGACCAGGTCCAAATTTACAATTTCTTCCCAAGTGTGTCATCAGGAGGGGTTTCAGTCCCCACCTTGCGTCCAACCAGCACCACAGATAACCTTGTGCACATGCCTGGTGTTATGCTTTGTGTCTAGGTGCCCCCCCCCAAAGTCTCAGGCAGTCATGGGGTGGCTTCTGGAATTGGTAATTGATTATTGTGGGAGTGGATGCTGCCCCTCCCCGGGGCAGGTGACTTGCATTTCAATGTAAGGTAGGAAGAGAAGTTAGCTGCTTGAGCTGCTGCTACCTTTCCCTTTGCTCTCTTGCTCTGTGCTGCCACCATGAAAGGCTGCCCTCTGCCACGTGCCACTCTGCCTTGGAGCCAGCTGAATATGGACTGAAACCTCCAGTAACTGAGCTAAATAAACCTTTCCTTCCCTCACTTTGAGTATCGGGTATTTGTCCCAGCAACAAGAGAAGAGGAACTAAGAAATCTAGGAAGAGCAAAGGTTGCACACCTGGAGCCCAGGAACCACTTTAGGGACACTTCTGCTGACCCTAGCATGTGTCCTGCCTTTCTTCTTTCTCCCTCAAGAGGCTATTACTGCCTGTGATTTTAAGATATCTCACACAGCTTTGTAGAATTTCCGTGAAAAGTGAGCTCCTGTGTTGATGTGAGCAGAAGGCTCCTCGCTGGGATGAGCAGTGTGGTCTGATCCATGCCTTCTGGGACTCCTCTGTGAGCGCCTGCCTCACTGCCTACAGACTGAGGAAAAAAATCACTTTTCTAAGCAGCCTGGTGCTGAATTCTTCCAAGGCAAATTAGAACCAAACTTGGCTGCTGCTTTTAAAGTGTCGAAGAACTGAAGCAAGGAATGGGTACAGATGTGACTTTGGCCAAAGGTTAATAAGGAGCTACACTTCATTAAGTGCTTGTTTGGCATCACTAAAGTTTTCTGTAGGCTTCAGAAGACTCTGTACTTGGAGTAATCATTTATGCCAAAAGAATTAGAGAGTGGAAGATAAATTACAGATTGCTTTTAATCCATGTAAAAATCAATCCAATGAGTTCCGTGTGATTAAAGCCATTAGTCTAAAAAAGTTGAGTATTTTACTGCTTAGAATGTGTATCAGGATTATCGTCATCTAAATGAAACTTTTCAAATGATATATGCAGTCTGCTCTTAAGGTAGAGAGAAGAAAAAAAAGTAGTCGAAAAGCAGTAGTGCACAAAGAAAGCTTTGTGCACATACATATGTAGGGGGAATTTTGCCTAGTTTCAGCTGGAGGACAGCCTCTGCTGTTCATTTATCACGTTTCCTTAAGGATCCATGGGTCTCAATGTGATCTGCTCTGCCCAGGGAGAAATCGCACCAGCAGTGAGGAAGACATAGACAAGAAGACAAGCGCTGCATTAGGCGATGACACATCTGCCTGGCTGGCGAGATAACCCCGCCCCAGCAACAATATGGACATTTCTTTGTACCTTTGTAAAGTTAGTAACAAGTGACACAAGGTTGTCTAGTGACTAGTAGCCAACATTACCCAGTCAGGATGCTTTTCTCAGGACTGAGATCGCTTGTTTGCTTTAGGCGCTGAGACCTAGTCCCAGCTACACACATTTGACCAATTCTCCAGCTTCCTTGGCTCCCAACAATATCTCCCTTCCTTGTTTTGTTAGGTGGGAGATGGGTGTTCCACTGAAGTTAGAGAAGCAGTGTTTGAAGAATTCTTTAGAGAACCTTTTCATACTTCATGCCAGTCCAAGGATTTTGATGCTTGAATTCAGCAATGTAACCTTACATAGCCCAATAGTCCATCATAGTGGTGAGTTAATAGCATAGCTGATAATTGTCAAAAGTTGTTAGTGACTTGAGCCTTGGACAGTTTAGCATATTAATATGACATTCCTCTTCACATCTCATGGTTACACTTTTCTGCTGGATGGTTAAGACCAAGTTAAACCAAGACCTATATAAATACAAATTTAACTTTTGCTATCTGACACAGTCAGTTAATCTCCTCAGAATTTACCTTGCAAACATGTACAGCACCTCTTAGATCTTCTGTTAGTGTCAGCCATCTGGATGAGTCACGGCTATTGCCAGACTAATTTGCTCTGTAAAAGACTGAGAGATTTTTTTTTCTCTCTAGGTGACTCTCCTTAGGCACACTATACATCATTGATCACTTTCTTCTGTAACCGAATAATGTCCTTGATCAGAAAATTTGGAACACAACTGACTTACAGAATGTCACAGCAGAGGTTCTCTTATGTCCTGAGTCCTCATTGACCTTGAAGGACTAGAGCCAAAATATTGGCTATCCTTTCAGCCCATCTATCTCTCTTTTTGTCTACAAATTTTAGTTGTTAAACATCCAGAAGGCAAGCTTAATGACATTATCCTGTAACAGATGCAGTAAGCTTACTATTACTATCTATCTGAATATAAAACATCATACACATGAAGGGGAACTGTTATTTTCTAACAACCATGATATTCTAATATTTAAACTACTATAGAATGTTAAGAGACAATAATTACATATTTTTACACAGAAATTTAGAAATCAAAACCATATATAACATTGTAGCATGACAATCTTGATGACATTTTGGTGTTGTGTTTTGTTTTGTTTTTGTATTTTTAGGGAAGGGTCTACAGGGTGTTCAGGGTCCCACTACTAGATCAGATTCCTAGTGATCTGCCTATCTACAGCCTCCCAAGAGCTGGGATTACAGGCGCGTGCCACCCACGCCCAGTCTCAACTGCTGTGTCAGCTCAGCCCAGTGGCAAGACCAGCATGGCAGGCCTGGGAATCGCACCTCTGGCCCCTGCACCTGCTTGCAGGTGCTTTAATCCACTGAGCTATTTGGCTGGCCCTAAAACCATTTTTTAATTTTTTTTATTGCATTTAATAAGAAATAACAATGTGACAGCCCAAAACCATTTTTAAGAGAAAAATTTATTGTAATTTTTTGAAAAGCTTTATCTTTTAACCAATGAGTAATTTATTGAGGGCGTCTCCTAAGAGACTACTGAAATTATTTGGAGCTCCTCATTAATGAACAAAAACGATGCCCATGCTTCTTATACATCAATTGGACTTTTCTCTGATAATTTCTCCCAACTGTAAGGAATTTTTGCTTAATTAGCTTAAACATTTTTATAAACTGTGATATAAATCGGTTTTGATATCACTTAAACCAGCTGGTAACTTGGGAGAAAGTATGGCTTTTAAGTCTATTTCCCAAATTATATTATGAACAAATGATCAAAAAAGAAAAAAGAGGAACAGCTATTCACAGAAGGACATAAACACATAAACATACACAGAACATACAAATAAACATCTTTATAAAATCAGAGTACTCAAATATATTGTTGGCCAAGTTAAATTATAGAAACTTTATTACAACTTTTTGAAATTTATAATTGTAAATAGATTTTGTTACTTGTCAATTAGCAGAGCTCTCTTCTCAGAAAAATTTGGAATGCATAAAATCTTTTATGTATAATTAAGATACATATTTTATATTTTTGTATTTTTGTCTTAATACTAGTAAAATTTAACCCAACTATTTTCATATATTTTATCACTTATTTAGACTTTAGACATTTATTTTGTCAGTTCCTTCAGTAGGCCCCAAGTTGGCGCTAACCTCACTGCTGTTAACTTCTTCTCCAGAAGTTTCATGGTATAGCCTGACAGCATGCTCTGCACCCAAATAGTTCATTCAGCATTTCCTGTAAAAATACAAGCATACCCTCTGCCCTAGGTTAGTAGTGGACTGGTTACTGGTTCCCTTCCAGTGTCCAGTATGGAGATCTCTCCAAAGGACCCTTCTTAGCCTTTTTTCTCTTACTTCATGGAATTCTTTCTGCTGCTGTACTTCTATCTTTTCTAGAATTTGAAATTATAATTATAAAGCCGGGCGTGGTGGCTCACGCCTGTAATCCCAGCACTCGGGAGGCTGAGGCAGGAGGATTGGTGCGAGTTCGAGACCAGCCTGGGCTACAAAAGTGAGTGCAGGACCAGCCTCAACTGCATAGCGAGACCCTGTCTCAAAAAGACAAAAAAAAAAAAAAAAAAAAAAAAAAATGAAATTATAATTATGTACATTGACAAGTGAAATTGCAAGGATTGATTTCCCTTTTTTTGTAATTGAATTTTGGTTGTACACTGAGAAACTTGTTTCTATATTTTGGAAGAGGAAGCCATACATTCCCTCCCTTAACCCAACATAATCTATGTGTGGGGGAAAAAAAAAAAAAAAAAAAGCAAATTAATTTAACTTATCTGAAGGATAAGGATAGCCAAGGGGCTGAGGAGATAGCTCCAAGGCACAAGTGCCTGCCTGGCAAGTGCAAGGTCATGAGTTCTGTCTTAGTTGCTTTTTACTCATTGCTGGGACAAATACCCGACACTCAAAATGAAGGAAGGAAAGGTTTATTTAGCTCACAGTTCGTAGAGGTTTCAGTCCATATTTGGCTGGCCCAAGGCTGAGTGGAGCAGAGCAGAGAGCATCCAGTTCATGGCGGCAGAACAGCAACAAAATGGTGGCAGAGGTAGCCAACCAACACAGCAGCAGAGCAACAGCAATAGCTAGAGCTCCAGTCTGTCTCTCTGTCTCTCTTTATATTACATTCAGGCTCTCCACCTTAGCTACACCCATAGTCCCAGAAGTACTTCCACCCATAATCCCATCAGTACTAAAACCTATAATCCCAAGGATCATGGATCAAGTCTCAAACTCTAGAAGTCCCCACCCAATGACTCCATGAGGCTTTGGGAGGACAACTAGACATAAACCATAACAAATTTGAACCCTGGTCCCAAAGGAAAAAAGAAAAAAAAAAGGATAGCCAATAACGCCAGAGAAATTAGCCAAAAATCTAGATGGAGACAATTAATATTACCAAGTAAAGTTTAAAAATCGTGAAAGGTTGATCTCAATAGTTTGGGACATGTTATAACTTTGTTGGATTAGTTGATCCAGATATGAAAAAGTTATCATAGCTTGTAACACTTTGGAGGTCATCACTAGGCCTTTTATTATTTAAATAGGATGTCAAAAATCAAGCGGCTGTTTAAACCACACTGTTCCAAGCTTCTGTATTTGTTTCTAAATATCAAAGCTTTTTATACCAAATTTAATTTAAGACCATAAAATAAGCAATCAAAGTTATTAGGAATTAAAAGAATTTTAACTAATGTTTTAAAATTTCCCTATTATTGTAAACTTTAGCAAATATGATTTTAAAAAAAAATTGTTAATCAGTTGTTTGGAACAGGGTCTCACTGCATGGCTCCTGTAGGTCTGGAATGTAGTACCAGGAATCAAACCCAGGTCCTTGTGCTTGCCAGGAAGGTGCTCAGACCGCCAAGCTATCTCCTTGGCCTCCCCCTAAAGCACAAACTGTTTTTATCTTTAGGATGGAAGAGCCTTTCAATTTGATCACCTTAAGTGGAGAATGTAAAATATTTTCTTTTAATGTCAATTGCAATGGAGAAAGTACTTTTCTGCAGAGTTTTATGCCTGGGGTAATGGCCCTTCACCTTGGTATCTGCCCTACCTGGAAACCATCCACACTTGCATTTGAAAAGCCCTTAAAAACATTTTATACATTAAGTAATTAATTTTTATTTTATAATTCAATATTTCTTTTTAATAATTTTAAATATTTTATTAAAGGAAGATTGAACAATTGAACAATATAAGAGTTTGGTGTGGTTCACACACTTCTTTGGGTGGATAGAATTATAACTTCGATTTCCGTACCCGCCTTGATGACACAAGACAAAAATCTGGAAACCTTTTAAAATGAGACTGTTGTAGCCTAGCAAGATTCCCATTGTACCCTGAGGCATAGATCCATAGACTCCAGTAGGAATGACTTGGGTTCCCATTTCAGCAGTCAATAAGAATCTGGAGGAGGAACTGTAGGCCTAGCTTCTGCTTCTTTATTGTAGCTTGCCAGAGGTCAGAGATGCTTGTGGAGGGGAGGAGAAAGCACCCCATTATTTGAGGGGGTTCAGGCAGGCCCCATTGGAAGTTTCCCAGAATGGGTAAGCCTTCCACATTAGTTTTAAATCTACATCCATTTGTCCAGGGGTTCGCTCATCCACATCTAGTACAGGGACTGGAAGGTTTTACTGAAGAGACGTAACGACTGTGTTGTCTTTGGGTCAGCAAAACAATGTCAGGATAAATGTATCTTATCCCCACAATGAAAACAGACAATCCTACTTTTTACCTTTTTTATAGACTGTGGATGAATTGCCTAAGTAACAACTGCTGCCAAGGCAGCTCCCTGCACGTATGAAGGCCAAAACCTTCACAAATCCAAATCATCTTACGTCATGTTGCCCCTTTTTTGTGGGCTCTTAAGACCTCTTTATACCATTAATTTGCATTTTCAAAGGTCAACTGTTGAACTATTAATTTGCTAGCTTCTTTGTATAATCCTCTCACTAGCTTGCAGTAAATGTGCAGCAAAATCTTGGAAAGATTCATCAGGACCTTGCCTAATGGAAGCCAAGTTAAAGGATGCTTCACCCTTATAAAGGAGTTCTCTCCAGAGCCTAATGGCAGCTGTCTCATTTTGCTCATCTATTTTCAATACAAAGGTCTGTTGATTGTGCTAGCAAAGGCACCCTCCCCAGTTAGCATATCTTTTGTAATGGCTAAGTTGTGCACCACATTTCCAGTGACTTGGTAATAGTAGCTTATTTTAATTCTTTTAAGATTTTGAAAGGTGTAGGCTTATGAAGGCATAGAACTTGTACCAGATTATTGGGGGCTTGAACTTCAGAAATGGGGTAAATGTGTTGAAAATTCTCTATGAGCTCCCCTGCATATCTAGCTTCTTTTAGTGCCAACCTCCAGTAACTGTGAACTAAATAAACCTTTGCTCCCCTAAATTTGTGTATCAGGTATTTGTCCCAGCAAGGACAGAAGAGTAACTAATACAGAATTTGGTACCAGAGAAGTGGGGCTAGCTGTGGCTAAACCTGACCATGTGAATTACAAGCTTTTGGAAATGACTTATGGGAAGAGATAGGAAAGGTTTGGAGATGTCGCCTGCAAGAGAAGCACTGGAAGAGCTTCAGCCTTTCAGTTGGGTAGATTCTGGTCAGAGCTCAGCCCAAAATGTTGACAGGAAGTCTGACATAAAGACCAGACTACAGAGGTTTCTGTGGGTAGAAGGACTGCATTGGTTGTTGGACTGCAGATCATTTGTGTTTTGATAAGGCAGAAAGTTTGTCTAAATGTTGCCCAAGTCCAGAGACTTTGCCTGAAAATGAGATTATACATGGAGGACTAATTAATCTTTCAGAGGAAATTTCATAGCAGTGATATGGTTATTGTTGGGGGCCCTTAGTCAAATATATGGTGAGAATGAAGAGCAAAGAGCCCAGCAGAATGATTTACAATGCTATGAGTTTGGCTAGAAAGCATCAGGAAGTCTGTGGACTACAAAGGTAGAGCTGAGATTTCCATTGCCCAGGAGGAACAGGAGAATAGAAAAGATGTCCTGAGTATATCACAGGAGATGGCAGGTTCTTGCCCTTTGCAACCTCAGAATAGCAAGGGTGAGGAACTTTGCTTTGAGAAGAAAGCCACAGAGCTCGATGTTCCAGGATGGAGGTGCCAGCCACACCAGGTTCCAGAATGGCACCAGCATAGACAATTGGATTCTTGGAATCAGGGTCAAAGTGCCCAGAAATGAAGGCATTCAACTCCTACAGCTAAAAGAGAAGGAAGCCTGCCTACTGCTCCAGCTGGCAGCAGACCTTGGCATCCTCCATGTGTTACTGGTTTTAGGTGCATGAAAAATGCAGGAGTTCTGAGGTTAAGAAGGCCTCGACCTCGATTTCAGAAGAAGGCCTGGGAGGATGGGCAATGTACCCCTGAGAGGGCAATGTGTGAAGCTATGGGTGAGAAACCTACTCCATAGAAACCCCAGAAGTTTGGAAAAGCCAGAAACGTGGACTATCTAAGGAAAACTGCAAGGAGGGAGCAAAGCTGGCCTAAGAGACAAGCCATGGAAGAAGCTACAACCACCAGAAGTGCCCTAGGGGTGGAGTCACATGGAGCTCACAGTTTGTCACAAATGGCTTTGGGTATTCCACATGGGCTTAATGCTTGCCCTGCTGGATTTTGGGCTTGTTTTGACCCCAGTAGTTTGTATCCTTCTGTGTATACCTTTTGGAATAGCAATGTTTATCTCGTGCCTTTGAATGTGTGGTGTGTTTAACTTTTTATTTGTGCAGGGGCTCACAGTTGACCCAAAACTTGGGTGGCCTGCAAAGACTCAGGTGTCTTTTCAGTTTTCACTGCAGTTCAGAACAGTGTAGGAAATGAATTACATGTTTTCTGTAGGTCTTTTAGGTCTTGCAAATCACTCTGATAGATGACTATTCCCACTTCAGGGCACTTACATTGTAGTTCAGTCCCCTCACGTTCCTCCCTGTTGGAGCCACTTGTCATGCATTGAAACTATCATGTTTAATCTCATATCTCAAAATAACACCATAATTGGAGTTAATGTAAATACTGAAGTATGTTTTCCCCACATCAATCTTTTCCTTTTTTTTGTCTTTTTTTTTTTTTTTTTTTTTTTTTTTTTTTTTTTTTTTTTTTTTTTTTTTATCTTTTTGAGACAGGGTCTCACTATGTAGTTCAGGCTGGCCTTGAACTCACTTTTTTGGCCCAGGCTGGTCTCGAACTCACACTGATCCTTCTGCCTCAGCCTTCCAGGTGCTGAGATTACAGGCGTGCGCCACCACGCCCGGCTTCAATCTTTTCATAAATACAAATATTTGACAGTCTTGGGTAGATTGAGGAAATGATAGCTTCCTATTCTAGATGCTTGGACCTAATTTTACCTCTGCCATCATCAGTTTAAGTCAACAGAAAGAGAAATCGTTGAAATGTTATTAGAAATGGAGAAACATCCCTGCGTGCTTTCTGATTCTTAGGCCAAATGTGCTGCAGAGTACATTGAAAAGGCATACTGCCTGCAGGAATGTGCCCAGGGGACCCAGCCCACTGGTCCAGGCTGACTTCTCTCCATGGTGCTGCCTCTTGAGTTGGCTGCCACTGCATAGGGCAGCTGAGGCTGAGGGTCTCCAATGTCAGGAAAGACATAGACACAATGCAGGCAGATGGTACTTGGGCTTAAAACTGGAGGAGACAGGGCTGGGGAGTGGCTCAGCAGTAGATGCTTGGGGTAGCATGTGTGAGGCTCTGGGTTTGAGCCCCAGAATGGCAAACACAAAGTGAAAAGTTGGGGATGGGTTAGACAGGGAGATAAACAGCTCTCAACACTGTTGCTTCGTTGGGGGTAGAGAATATGGGTGTTATTGTGTGGCTATGGAATATATTTGTGTGTGTGTGTGTGTGTGTGTGTGTGTGTGTGTGTGTGTTGTAGGAAGGGTCTACAGGGTATTCAGGATCTCACTACTAGACTGGACTCATAGTGATCCGCCTGTTTACAGCTTGCCAAGAGCTGGGATTACAGGCGCATGCCACCATGACCACTCTCAATTGCCCTCTCAGCACACTCTTGGGTCAGGACTGGCACTGCATGCCAAGGGATTGAACCCCTAGTCCACGCGCCTGCTTCCAGTCACTTTAATTCGCTGAGCTATTTGACCAGCCCTGCTATGGAATAATGAAAAGTCTGCTTTTCTTCATTTCCCCTGAATGCATTTAAAATTTTATTTATTTATTTATTTATTTGTTTGTTTGTTTGTTTATTTATCTATCTAGCCTTTTTAGACAGGCTGTCACTATACCGTTCAGGTTGGCCTTGAATTCTCAGTGATCCTCCTGTATCAGTCTCCCAAGTGCTGGGATTACAGGCATGTACCACCACCCCCGGCTAAATACTTTTTACAGATAAGATAAAGATGTAATTAAAAAGATAAAATGGGTCTACTTATTCGAAAATCTAAATGAAACAGTTATATATTTTTTCACATACATTTCCCTTACCTAATTTCGGCTGCTATAACGAAACTAGGCGAGTAGCTCATAAATAACAGAAATTTCTGGCTCTTGGTTTTGGAGGACTGCAACCCTCAAACGAGAGCATGGGAAGATTATATTTCGGGTGAGGTAGATGGCACCTTGACATTGTACACTCATATGGTAAAAGGGTAAGCTCCTTGGCTCTCATTCATAAGAGCACATGGTCTTGTCATGACCCAATGGCCTCCCTCCACTCTTGATACCATGCCAGTGAGTCTCATTGTGTAAACTTGGATGAGAACATTGGGGAAGGATTTCTCTTTACTTGTACCTAAAACCACCAATTCTTTGGAACTCTTCTGAGCTTCTTATTACCTTGGTCTAAGACACCATATTGCTGTACCTGTTAATGTGTGTGGAAGAATGGAATTCTGGTGGTTCAAAAGAAAGCACTGGTTTTGTTTTTAAAAAAATATCTGAACTACTATTTTATAAAAAATTTTACATTTTTTTTCTTACTTCCTTCCCAAGAAATTCTTAATGATTTTCAGATGTTGCCTGGGGATGGATATTACGGAGTTGGCTTTGATTCCGTGATTCAGAGTGAGTTCTGATCAAATCAAGCTGAGAACTCCAACAACTTCAATTAATGCAATTGTCTGCGGAATTTTGTACATCTATAGAATTCTTACTCAGTCAACAGGCAAATGATTATTCATGGGACTTTGTATGGTCCCATGCTGTTCCTACTGGGTTAATTTATTTCAGAAAAAGTCAGAGGGGAAAATGCCAATACACTTGATGAGGATTTCTCATGGTAGAAAAAGCATGGGTTCTAAACACACTTGAGTTTAATCAGGACTCCAACAAAATGAAAGGATGCTTTGCATAGACGCTTAATACTCCTGCTACCTTTAGCTCGTCAGTCAGTCCTTCAAAGAGGGTGAACGGAAACAGCACAGAGAGGGAGGATTGAGAAGGAGCTGCAAGGGGATATGATAAAAACCATTCGTGAAAAAGTGCTCTGTGTACAAAGACCTGGAAGCATAAATGAATTCAGTATATTGGATGCACTGAAAATGGTTCTTTGCAAATAAAGCAGAAGATGTGGAAGAAGAAACTTCATGGAGCCCCCATGTGCTGCTTAAGCTTGATTGTGTGAACTTGGGTGCCTTTGAACTTTTGAGAGTGTTGGTGGAGCACACTTCTAGATGTGTCTGGGTGGGTCACGTACCGTGTCTGGTTCCTCAGCCTTTCCTCTCTGGTGCTGCTTTCTTACCCTACTTCTAAGCCATCTTGAACTAAGCATCGTTGCCTCCTCCTGCTCTTCTGACATGCTTCTGCCTTGAAAGCAGTGACCATGGACTGCATCCTTTACTTAAGGGTGAAGACGTAGGCAAGTGCAGTGGAGACCCCGGGAGGTTGGAAGCGCAAGGAATGTGAACTGTCTGGCAAGGACAGCTGCAGGCTTTTGGCAAAGCCAGCCAAAGACAGAAGCCGTGTGGACTGCAAATCAGCAAGACCACGCAGGTGGAGGCTGCCCAAGCATCTAGGAACTCATAGCTCACCACCCAGTACCTTGAATGCAGACATGCAGGATTTAATGTTTTGCCTGCTAGATTTTGGTCTTGCTTTAGTCCTATTCTTTGCTATACCATATGCCTCATTCCTGTTCTTTGGAATGGGAATGTTTCCCTGTGCTGCTATACCTTGGCACTGTGTAACTTACTTTTAGTTTTTATGGAGATTCACAGTTGAGAGTTTGCCTTGAGTCTCACAAGAGACTTGAACTTCTTTTAAAAAAAAATAATCTTTTATGTATTTGCTACAGGGTTTCACTATGCAGCTTGCACTTGTTGTGATCCTCTTGTCTCAGCCTCCCTGGCATTGACATTATAGGCATGTTCCATCATACCCGGTCTCATTGCTGGCATGGTGCACCTGGGGTTCTGGGCTGGCACAGCACGCAGTTCCGGGGGTCAAACTGAGGTCACTGTGCTTTCTAGGCAGGCGCTTAGACCACTGAGCTATTTCCCCAGCCCAGACTTAGACTTTTGAAAAATCCTGGAACTGTTGAGTCTGTGGAAAAAAAGATTATGCATTTTTGCTTGTATGCAAAATGATTGTTTCATGTTAGGCAGAATTATAACTTTGTGTTCGTTGGCTTAAGGAGATGTGTTCAGGTATCATGTTGACAAGTAGTGGGGTGTGATGGTTAAATTTGATTCTGTTAGCTGACTTATGAGCTGCCCTGGGGATTGGTGAAGCAGCTGGCTGGGTGTGTCTGGGTGGGTCATGGAGGCACAGCGCACCCAGAAATGGAGATACTGACTCTTATGTGCTGCATGAAGGATCTTAATGGCATGATCTTACTTTCATCTTACAGACACACCGAGGCCACCGATGAATTTTAAACAGGGACTGGAGGTGAAGCTTAGCGGCAGAGCATCTACCTAGGACACATAGGGCCCTCAGTTCCATTCCTACTATATGAGAGAAAGGACAAGGAGAGGCGGAATGGGAAAGGGAAAGAGAAAACTTCATTGTCTTTATTATCTCTTATTTATTTGCTTGGTACAGGATCTTTCTATGCAGCTTGGACTCAGTGATCCTCCTGTCTCAGCCTCCCTGGTGCTTGGATTGCCAATCTTTTTCTTTTTCTTTCTTTCTTTCTTTTTTTTTTACTGAAAATTGAATTCAGGATCTTATGCTTGCCAGGCAGGCACTTGTGCTGCTGAGCTGTGTCCCTAGCCCCTCCAGTGCTTGGATCATAAGCATGCACCACCTGGTCCAGTTTTGGTGGCTGGCACAGTGTGCCCGAGGGTCAGGGCCAGCACAGTAGGCAGTACCAGGGCTTGAATCCGGGTCCTTGTGCTTGCCAGACAGGCACTTAGATCGCCAAGCTATCTCCCCAGTGAAGAGAAAACTTTCAAGCAGGACTAACATGTTTACAATGTGGCTAGATAGCAAACTATACCTAAAAATTTTTCTGTTTTCTTTTTTTTTTTTTTTTTTTGAGACAGGGTCTCACTGTGCAGTTCAGGCTGGCTTTGAGCTCACTTTTGTAGCCCAGGCTGGTCTCGAACTCACAACGATCCTCCTGCCTCAGCCTCCCAAGTGCTGGGATTACAGGCGTGAGCCACCACGCCCGGCTTATACCTAAAAATTTTTCAAAAGCCAATGCTATCCAAGAAGTGTCAGAAGATAGAAGACAGAATATATTAAGTGCTAAATCCTTGAAAGCTAAATGGCTAGTGCAGGGAAGAGTGTGAGAGAGCAGAGAAGTTGTGATGATTTGAGGTGATCAGAGGTGTGTTTGTGAAGAGGTGGGGGTGTCACTGCATGCTGAAGAACAGGTGGAAGAAAGAGAAGATGCCGCGGTCATAACTGAGGAGGGTCATCTTATTATTCACAAAGACAAAGGGTAGTGGGAAATGGCAGGGTCATCCTGCAGTAGGTGTCACCATCTCACTCCATATGAGAAGTATAGCTGGGCCCAACCTCGGGATAATGAACACAATATGTCCGAATACCCTTGAGAACAGATATAGGAACAGGATCTTGAAATGAGCCCCGTAATTGGGTCACATTGGCTCACCCTAGGCTGGGAGGTTGAACACAATACCCTAGAGCTCCAAAGCAGTCCATGAAGTATCCACTAAGTGCCTCAGACCTACTCTGCACAAGCATTCGCTGCATCTTAGTCAGGTCTTGTGGTCTCTGGGTTCCTGGTTTGCATGTTGTATCTACTGCTCCGACATAAAAAACCCTTGCTACTGGTGAGTGAAAATGTGTGTGGTTTTCTTGGACTCTCTTGATTCACAGCTACTTTTAGACACAATCGAGCCTGATAAATGCCTTTGACTCTTCTGATAAATCAGATCCCTTGGCTGTCAGCATGGATTTTCCTCCCTGGGCTCACTTAGCTCTGGGACAAGTGTTTAGCTTTGTTGGAAGTTATTTCTGCCCTTTCTAGACCTAATCATTTCAGGGAATATAAATGCCATCTCTTTTATAAGGGAAAATCGGTCGCAAAAGGAGCTCAGTCTAAGCCTAGAACACATCAGGCTCCAGACAAAAGGAATTTTGTTAATTTGTGGGGTTTTGCCAACATTTCCAACCATTGTGAGATAATAATAAATTAACACAACTAGTAAATATCTCAGAATGGAAAAAATGCTGTACTGGGGATACAGAAGGGAACAAAATAGACACGGTAACTAGCCTGATAGGGAAAATGGGTAGAGAAGACAAGTAAACAAGGTGACAATAAAAGATGTGTTTGCCTGTATGTACTGTTATTCTAAGTAGCTGTGGTTTGAGCCTTAACTGAGGTCCATTCCTTGTTCTGAGCCAGTTGTGTGATTAAATCTTTTCTGAGATTAAAAAAAAAAAAAAAAAAATCAAGCAATAAAATGTGGTGACGGATAAGAAAAGCAAAGATCCCAAATACAAAGTCACAGACTCAGTTTAATGCATCTAAGAGGATAGTAGCCTACATTTGAAGAACCCCAGTCTCATTCTTCAAGGTTTGGCTATGCGACCCACATGTAGCAATACCCAGAGAACGACTTTCCTTCCCACCTGTTTAGATTTCACAGCGCTATACCGAATGCTGTCGTCTGGACTTTGCCAACACCTACTGATGCCCGAGCTGCTGTTACCATGGAGTGCTCAGCAGCCCGGTCCCTCATCCTTCCTCTCTGCTTAGACAGGATTCTCTTTGGCTTGGAATGGAAAGCAGCCATTTCTGGGCAGGTTGGGTGCAGAAAGGACACCCTTCCTGTGCCAGCAGCCACCCCTGCCCCGGTGAGCTTGGGCGCTTGCCGTGATTCCTTCCCATAAGCAATACAACTTGTCTGGGTTGGAAAGAAAAAGAGAAACACTACTGAACATAGCCGTCTTCAGTGTTCGCTAAAATGCTCAGAGAGGGGCCCACGTTTTTAACAGCGCACACCGGGGGAAATCCGGACATTGCAAGCTGTAGCCCTTTCTCTTCGCGCTTGGCTTGGCTGGCTTCCAAAGCTCCGAGGCCAGCAACTGAGGGACTGAAATGTAATCGGTGGCAGCACACTGGCACCACATGAAACCTCCTCAGCCTCCAAAGGCTCCAGAGGCTGTGGGCAGCGGCACATCAGCAACAGCTCCCAGCTGAGGCACTCGGACTGGAGAGAAGATTGGCTCGCAATGGTAAGAAACTCCGGAGTTTTCTGCAGTCCTCATTTGTTACCTGGAAATGGATAATTAGCATCTGTGGGTGAAAATGGCTTTTGATAGCATGCGACTGGGGAGTCACTTGAGCTCTGGGACGCTCCATTTTTCACTAGAAGAGAGAGAACACCTTTGACAATCAGATCACTGTATTTTAAAAAATGATTCCATGTCAGGGGTTACAGTGCCTTGTAATTAATAAGGATCGTTTGCTGAGCTCTGCCAGGGAAGGACAGTCCCACGGTGACCTCGGATGCAAGCCCTGATTAATACAGTCTCTGAAGTGTACTTCTTCTTCAGAAAGTAATTGTAATTTCCATAAGACTTCTTCAAAGAAATAATGAGCTGTTTCTTTGCTAATTCCGTGTGGGGGTTTAAACCCATTCTTGCTAAGTAAGGCAGCTTTCTTTTCTGGCTGATGAGCTATTTACTGGGAGCATTAGACGTTATTAGAGCGAGCTCCCCAGTGCTTCTTATATTTCTTTTAAAACTATCATATGCAGAGAGTGACAAGCGCAGCGCGCATTTTGAAGGAAGTGATGTGTGACTCTGGAGGTTGTATGATTCGCTCAGCAAAGGAGATGCTGCCAGAGCGAGACCTTCAGGAAAATAGGAGCTTTGTGGATGGAGCCATGGATTTTTCAAGAAAGGGCAGGCACGTGCTTCGGGGTCTCCCCTGTCTGAGCATCTTCTCCAGTGCCTGTGCTCCACCGTCCATCCATGTGGCAAGGGGGAGGCTGCAGGTTGAGAGGAAACTGGTCATAACCATCATGCCTCGGAATGTTTTCTTTAGAGAATTAATGGGTGGAAGGATTCAGTAATAATACAATTATGTAACATTGGAAAGAAAATGAAAGACCTCTTATTGCCTAGAGAGGGTGTGTGGATTGCTGTACTCTTATTTGACTGTACAACTGATGTTGGGAAATAATTCTCCTGTTCCTAATCCAGAGGAGTGAAGAGACTGCTGATGAAGTGTGGGGATTTTTAGAATTGATTCTGCTTTGGCTACAGGTTAGAAAGGTGCAAACTGGAAGTGGGTTTTCCAAGACTATTGCACTGGCTTCCTCCCCTTAATCTCCACCCCTAGATCACTGTGAACACGCAGACCCTAGAAATAAAGCTGCCCGTCAGGTGAGATGTCTCCCTCTTCATCCACATTTGACGCCACGCATCATATTATGCAGCTCCTCTAGCTTGTCAAGAGCTATAAGCCTCACCTATTTCTCCTCAACCAATGGGATAAGTTTCAGAAAGAAAGTCAGCATCTGCAGGCTGAGGATGAAATTAGACCTTTCATGCTTCGGCATGCTTTGCCTGAGTTGTTGAAGCGTACTAAGTCGTTGGTTTTCTGATTAGCCTGAGAATATTCCCGGATGGATTACCAGTGATGGGGCCAAAATCATACAGAGTCCCTTCCTGGCACACTGTGACCACGGGCGCACATGTAGACACAATGACAGTCTTGTATGATAGTGACATTTAGAGAAGAGATGGACGCGTTGAGGCTGAGATCATCTAAACTTTGTACCACCTGATACAGAAAAGTAGCGAGCGCCCCAGAGGGGGGTCTTTCCTTTGCATTTTGGGAGCGTGTGGTGTGTAGCTGTTGTGTGCTGCTAGTATCTTGGTCATCCTCAGGATATACTGATTAATTCTTCAGGAGAGAGTTGTGAAGACTTACCCAGCTATATAGTAAAATGAAAGCTCAAGTCTAAGCAAGCTCTTCTTCATGACAGACACCAAAATGGTTAACACTTTTATAGGGAAGCTATCCTAACCAGCTAGCTTTCGCATAGAGTCCTATGTCATCTGTCGTTTTAGTAGCAAGTCCGTAGGAGAGCATCGGGTTGGAAAAACAAACAGCCTCTGATTGGAGAAGGCGAGTGAATATATACATTAGATTTTCATTAAATTCTTTCCATGATGAGAAGAAACCAATCATGTTTTTCATCATGCAAATGTGATCAAGTATCTTCCTTTCAAGAGAAAAGACACTCTGTTTAAAACACTCTCCTTGACCTCATTAGAATGAGGAGCATGTCAGGGCTTGCTGGGCTTAAACCAAATAAGCCAGCCATGCCAGAGTTCTGGCTTCTGATGACTTCTTTGTTGTCGTCTAGCCTACATGATTGCAAACAACTTTTAAGTTATTTCAAAACCAGGGAATGTGTGGATGTTCTCAATATCTTATGAATGTTAAGGTGTATGCTACCTGCTTTCAAAACTTAGTAATCCTCATCGTTGCTTGAAGCAGACATTTGAGAGTGATTGTCCTCCCTGTATCCAAGGAAGGCACTCAGGGGTGCTTTCTGAAGGTTACAGAGCTCGTGATGGGGCTTGCCAGGTGGGAAGGAATGCAGGCAGGCTCTGGAGGAGGGACTATGTCCCTCAAACCTCCTCCTCACACACCCAAGACACAGAGGAGGACCAGCCTACACAGAAAGAGTGCTGGCGGTGTCACCAAAACCTTCAGTGACCCAGCCTCAAAACTTCAACTAACAGTTGACATGTCTCTTCCGTTCCCTTCTCGGGAGTCACCGGTTTTCACTTCCTCTCACTCTCACGTTGTGTTTGTCTACTTTTGTTACTGTAATGAAATTCTCATATCGGGTTGCCTTGGGAAAGGAGGCTTATTTGTTGCTTGGTTCTGAAGGTTCGAGGGAATGGCCCTGGTGCCGGCCTGGTGGGAGTGAGGCCCTTCACGATGGATAACATCGCAGTGACAAAAAGCACACATGGAAGGGAGATCGCATTACCAGTCAGAAAGCCAGAGAGCTGTTTGGGATCAGGCTCAGGATTTTATAATAACTTGCTCTTGTGAGAACTATCTCTGTCCCTGGAGAGCTATCTTAATCCCTCCTGAGGGAAGGCCTCCGTCCCTACAGGCCTCCTGCCAGCACCCACTTCTTAGCTTCGCCACACTGAAGACGAGGCCTACAACTGAGGAACCCTGGAGGGCAAAGCCCGTCCAGCCCACAGCACCTACCACTTGATAATCCCTACCTTACGTTTCGGCTGCAGCCGGCCACCATGAAATAGATGTTTAACTGGGAGATAATCCACTTTTATACAAAGACAGTTTAAATTTAACCAGGAGTTAAAATGTCTGTGCCATCTCCATCAGTTGGGTGATTTTGGACACTATTTTTATTAAATTCTCACAACTCTCTTATCTCAAAAATAAGAATAATGAGTCTTGCCCTGGTGGATCATAGTGAGGATTCCATCAGCATGTTTGCGTAAAGGAAGACATTTCATTAGGCGGGAGACCATGGCAGGTGGATGAAGTGGTAAGTTTATGAATTTATCTAGATTCAAGATGCTGAGGATTTAAATTAGGATCATGGAGAGGGGGGAAAAAAAGAAATGAAAGTAGAGGATGATGTGGGAAGAAAATTCACCCATAATGGCCGCTGGTCAGAAGTGAAACATGAAAGCGACTCATATTTGAAGCAAATAGCTAAAGGAAAGGGAAGAAAATTCTCCTCATGATTCCTACCTTCTCAGGCTTGGCCTGATAATGGCTTAGTCTATGCAGACTGCGGTAAGAAGATGCCTTGTCCCGGAGAGGGGATAGGCAGCACTTCCTGTTGCTTACCTTTCTAGCGGCTGCGAAAGTCCAGGCGACTGGCGAGGGCTTCACTCTGTGTGTCATGGGTGGCGGCTGCTTGCTGTGCCACTGGTGGTGGAAGGGGCTGCTAAGATCTCTGTGGTCCTTTGAGGCAGCACTGATCCCTGTGCGAGAGCAAACCCTGGACCCATGTTAGGATTCAATGCTGGAGAGACGCTCAGAGGATTGTGACAGGGTCATTCCAATTTGTAGCATTCAGTGCAGCTTTAAATTCCTTCCCAGCCGGGCGTGGTGGCTCACGCCTGTAATCCCAGCACTTGGGAGGCTGAGGCAGGAGGATCGTTGTGAGTTCGAGACCAGCCTGGGCTACAAAAGTGAGCTCAAAGCCAGCCTGAACTGCACAGTGAGACCCTGTCTCAAAAAATAAATAAATAAATAAATAAATAAATAAATAAATAAATAAATAAATAAATAAATTCCTTCCCATAGACTTGGACACAGGGACAGTGTAAGACCGTCATTAAACACCGCAGGGCTGGAACTGTAGCTCAGTGGTAGGGTACTTGCCTAGCATGTGTAAAGCCTTGCGTTTTTGATCCTCAACACCAGAAAGAGCAAAGCAAAGTTATCCGCAGGAACTTCTGGTTGGGCTCACAGGGTAGTCCGGGCTCACTCTCCTTTTTCTCCTGTCTTGCTTCCGCATGCCTCATACAACGCACTCCCGATCCTGCGTCTCATCTCCAGCTTCCCTTGCACTCTTTGGTTTTGGCAGTCCAGGAGCTGGATCTTCCCCGTTGACTTCCGGGGCCCTTGAGTTCTTGGCCCTGGGCAACACTCGGTTCTTTGGCTCTATGAAGTGTCCTGACTCCTTGCGAGCCCCCCCCCACCCTTCGTCAGTCCAATTGCTACGACTGTATCTTAGATGAGGAGTCCTGTGTATTAGGAGAAACTTCGTGTCTGGATTCTGAAATTTTCCATGTTTGGATTCATAGCACATGTATTGCAGAAGCACTTGGGTTAATTCCCTCATTTACTTAATTACTATGCATGCTTTAGTTTCAATAATGAAATCAAAATATAATAAAACATGCATATAGGTGCTTTAAGAGATAGACAAAAATCTCAGGGAGCCGGGCGTGGTGGCACACGCCTATAATCCCGGCACTCGGGAGGCTGAGGCAGGAGGATCAGTACGAGTTCGAGACCAGCCTGGGCTACAAAAGTGAGCTCAAAGCCAGCCTGAACTGCATAGTGAGACCCTGTCTTAAAAAAAAAAAAAAAAAAAAGAAAGAAAGAAAAAGAAAAAATCTCAGGGAAGTGGGGATGTCATTCCTGTGAATATATTAATCTCTCAATTTAAACTTGAGCTTTCACCAAGTGATTTTAATGTTTCTGATGGGGGTCTATGGCCAATTAATCAACTTGTAGAGTGTAAAAGTGCAGCTCCTCCATTTAGGTGTTTTGTTATAGTGAGGGCAGGTTCCAATGCAGTGAGTGGCTGCAGGTAAGCCTTCCTCAATTTTTGTTTTGTTGCGCAGAGTTTTCTTTGCAAAACTGTCTATACCTTAGGTTTGATACCACTGAAAAATGTTCGCTCATCCAATCTAGGACTTAGAATGGGTGCACTTTCACGTCTGCATGAAAGTGCTCTAACAAATAATGGATTCATTTTTTTAAAGGGCTAAAAAGTAAATATTGGATAAAGATGGATTTTTTCAGTTCTGGGATTATATACTGCTTCTGTCAGACATGCTTCATTTGTTTGGAGTGTTGACTTTCTTAGCCAAGAGATTCTAAGTAGATTAACGTAACACAAAAGCTGAAAAAGCGCTGAAAGTGTTCAGTGTGCAGCTCACATTCTCTCAAAATGAGCACAGCCCTATAATGGGCACCCAGCTCAAAGAATAGAACGTCGCCGGCTCCTCACTGAAGCCCTCATGCACCAACTCAGAATCCTGATTTATAGCCCCTAAATTGAGCCCTGCTTATTTTGAACTTTTATTCAGCCATCTTCATTCGTTTTTTTGTTTTTAATTTTAAAAAAGAACCACGTGATCACACCTAGGGAAAATCGTATCAGAAGTTCACTATATATCCATGAAGAGAGACCTGGAGAATGCTCACTATGTTACGGACAGGGGTAGAATGTGGGGCATGTTTTATAATTTTTTTTCTTATTTTTTCCCTATTTAAATAATGCTCCAATGATAATGACTTATGCACCTTGCACCAAAAAAAAAAAATCGCATATGCGTTGTGACCCATGATGTTCAGAATAAGGCCTGGGAGTGTTTTGGGACAAGCAGTAGCCAGGGAAGCCTTTCAGTCTCGTGGAGGCTGAGACCATTTGATATTTGATGTGCTTCATGGGGAAGAGTCACGATCACTGAATTGTCAGCCAGAGGCAGCCACTGGAGTCCTTCCCTTGAGCCTCACCCTAAAGCTCCAGGCTTAACTGCTAAAAGCTTTTCGAGACGGTTGTAAATACCAGAAATGAACTAGAAATAGCAAAGAATTAAATATGTCACCAGCTAAGTGCGCTATGTTTTTGTAAAGACTTAGCAATTGTCTTCTGAAGACTTTAATATTAAGACGTAACCAAGGCTCCCTCTTTGGCAGAGGATTGATTAGAAGAAGTTGCCAAGCATGACGGTCAGCTCCCATGGGGCCCAGCAGAGGGTGAGCCCCCCTACCTCGGACAGCCAACCTTGTCCCTTGGGCAAGGATGTCTGCCTGACTCCTCCTGTCTCAAACCTTTCTCATACTGCTACTTTCAAGTGTGTCAAAATAATGTGTCCCTATGCATGTTGAATTCAGGAAATATCGATGCTTGCTCTTCATTGAGGGCGCTGAAAGGAGCTGGTAAGTATAAATCCAGACATAGCCTAACATATAACATATAATTAAATAAAATAAACTTTGAGGTCAACAGATCTTCCAAAAGCAATTTCTATCCAATTGACAAAGAAATGTGGTTTCTTTGATTCATGATTTTCTGAAAAAAAGAAAAGATCATTCAAGACTAATAGCTGTTGGAGATTATATGTGTATGTGTGTATGTGTATGTATGGTTCTCTTTTATACCTATACATACACATACGGCATGCACACTTTTTACTAAGGCAGAGATTAAGGTTTTCTTCAACTTTATACTCACAATATCCTGCACTTTACTCCACACCACTCTTAAATTGCATTTTTATTTACACTATCAGTTGTTGATCATCTATCTTCTCAGTAGATTACAAAATGTCATGGGTAGGAATCAGATTTGTGATGATCTTACTGATTGGACCAGTACTTGTGTGTTAAATATTTGTTGAAAGAAAAAAATAAAGAAATGAAGATGATATACACTATTTAGCTCTGGTTTCTTTTAAATATATAATTTATGTTTTAGCATAGCACAGAAGTACAAAGGCACTTAAATTGCTAAGTGTATAATTCGCATTTTTGCAAAATGAGTGCAGCCTTATAATGAGCTCCCAAGTCACAGAATAGAACATTGCCAGCTGCTCGCCGAAGCCCTCATGCACCAACTCTTGCATGAAGCTGGCTTTTGGTGGGGGTTACACTGGACTATCATTGTGATTGGATTAGGAAAACATACTTCTGGGTGTGTGGGTGTGAAGGAATGGCCTTGAGTTCTATATCTGGTCCCTGGCCTCTTCCTCTCTGGAATTGTCCCCTTGCTCTGCTTCACAACAGCCATGAACAAAATAACTTTGCTGTGCCATGCCCTCCCCACGATGATATTTTTGCTTTGGAGCCAGCTGAAAATGGACTGAGTCTCCTGCAACCATGAGCCAAATTAAGCCTGTTTGCCTTTAAGTTGTATCAGATCTTATGTCCCAGTGACATGAAAGCTAAGTAATATGCTATCATTCCATGCCAGCAAATTCCATGCCAGTAATATGCTGTCATTCTATGCCATCATCATTTTGATGCACATGAGAATTTTCCAAAATCCCATCAATACGATAATGCTGACTGAGCGTCTTTGAACGTGCAACTTTACACAGTTACCCAAACTAGTTCTTTTGATGTCTCACTCATGCAACATCAAGGAAGTAAACGACCTAATTTTTAAAAGTATTAAGTAGAAGGCTGTGCAGAAAAGTGGGAAGAGGCACAAAAGGAGAGAGAAAGCCAGGAGGTAAAGTTCTGCATTTGTGTGTGGATTGTGTGTGTGGATTGTGGTTGGTCTGGGAGTTGAGAGGCGGGCTGAAGGTTGAGGGGGAACAGTATGTGGCTGAGTCCGACAAGGCTACATCTCAGAGAGCTGGTAGCTTACACCTATGTGATTCTAAAGTACAATGACTTACTTATCCAGCTTTGCTCTTCGTTTGGTCCCGTTGGCCCTTAGTTCTGCTCAGATGCATAGAATTTTGTAAAGGGCTTACACTCATTATTGAAGCAGGGTTACAGTACAGCTGGCCTTGTGGGAGTAATAGTCATTCTTTGATCATCCCACAGCCAGCAGTGATGACTTAGGAATGACTCTCAGGTGGAATATATCGTATCCCACCCAAGAAGCAAGGCTGTCATTCTACCCACCCACTCAGAATGACCTAGCTCACTGGTCCCATTCAATTCTTGTGACTTGTTCCCTGGCAAAACCAAATCTGTTTCCATCCACCAGAGTGACTCAAAAACATGCTACTGTCTGTTACTGGATAAAGAAAATATCAAAATAGAAATTCTTTCCAAAAGGCATATTTCATGTAATTGTGCCATGGAGCAAATAATCTTACATTGAACCATGTACTGGAACTTTGTGTGTGCTAATGTCTTTGGAAAAGAGCACCATGTAGACCTGTTCTAAGTGCTTAGTGCTTCCAATAATTGTTTGCAGGGATACCTAAAGGACTGAAATAAATTTAGAACCCATAGTACTTATCCCAGCATGTAGAAGGTATTCAAGGACTTGTGGTATGGAGCTTCCCAAATGAGCCATGATCACTGGAAAATTTTCAGCAGTTTGTGGACTCTCTTATCCCTATTTCCCATTCCCTTAGTACTGATGGGACACAAAAATTGCTTTATTTTGTTTTTTCCCAAACTTTTATCTAGCAGTTATTGCAGGCATGACTTTATTGTAGGAAACTAGAGTTTGGGCAAAGAAAGCTGTAGATTTTATAAAGTTTGCAACTTGTGGAAGACAGGGCAAACACATGTTAATACCTGCAGCTCATGATGTGTGCTTCATAGCCAGTTGGATGCTGCAAAAATTCCAATCTTAAACATCCCTCAAGAGTCCTTGTCTCAAAGTCTGCGTTCCCAGTTTGGTACTAGTAAGAGGTAATGGAACCTTTAAGAGCTGGGGCCTAATGAGAAGACTTTTTGTTACGGGCTAATGACCTCAAAGGGGCTCATTGGACATATGCCCTTCTTATCCTCTTTCTTTCACTTTTGACCATGGGGTGGGAGCTCTGCCGTGCCACACATAGCCACCATGACATGTGGCCTTAGCACAGGCCCAGAGCAACAGAGCCCAACAACTGTGGACTGAGAGTTGTAAAATCTAGGAGCCAAAGTAAACTTTCTCAGTTAGTATGTCGACTATCTCAAGTATTTTTTAGAATGACAGGGGTCTGGCTGACACTAGCGATCAGGCAGGGTAGCCATCTACATTCACTGGGTTATAATAGGAAAAGTTGCCTTCTTCTTTGGTTCTTTTATTCTTCTCTCTTCTTCTCCAGATGTCTGCAGAATCGTTGCCCTTTTCCTGCACATACAGCTTGATAGGTTCTTGCCCTAATATGAATTGCCAGAATCATTATGGTGGTCATCTAATATGGCCAGTGCCCTTAAAACAAAAGTCCATTTTCCCAAGATCACCTCCCACTCTTCTCCAACTTAGCCCAGAACGTGATTTACTTCCGCCCTTCCCATAACCTCAGGGAAGACCCCCAATCAGCTCCCTCGGGTATATCTAAATACCCCCTCCAAACTCCACCCCTGGCAAAAGGCTATAAAGCTTCAGCCTCCCTTTGTTCCAATTGAGAGAATTCCTCATCCTTCCCCAAATTCTCTCTGTGTCCTCAAAGGAAATAAAGTCCCTTTCTCTTTTTCCTTCTGCCTGTTTCTCTTCTGCACTGAGTACTTGAAGAAAAAAAAAAAAAACTATCACAACTAACCTATATTTTCTTTGCTTTCCCTGCTGTTACCATGGCTGACATTGAGCCAGTTACTTGGTAGCTGCTCCAAGGCTGTCACAAATGCATCTCGTGCATTTGTGCACCTCACGTTCCTCTGTGATGGCCAAGTGCTACTAGAGAGGGTTACTTGGAAGCCACATGTTGAAGATTATAAAGATAGCATCAACCTCATCTCCGAACGATTGCACTCATGAGCCTTTCTGCTCCCACCCTCCCCCCATGCAAGTGAGTTCAATTCTGAGAGCAAAAACTGAACTCTGCTTGCATGTGAGCCATTCTCATTGGCTCTGTTTGTGAGAGCGCTGAGCCATTCTGGTTTTAACAAGTTCCTACTGTGTTTTAACTGTATGTTTGGTGATGAGGATCTATTGGTGGCCAAGGAAGAGAAGATCCCTGTACCTTGCTTAGGTCCTTCTAAAGGAGAATAAGAGCTAACAATAGGAACGGATTGGCTGGCCAGATAGTCCAGCAGATTAAAGCACCTGCTTAGGCAGATGCAGGGGCTGAGGGTTCAACTCCTGGTATGCTGTGCCAGACCCACCCCAGGCGCACACTTAGACAGTGAATGAGACTGGACATGGGAGCACCCCCCATAATCCCAGCACTTGGGACGCTGCAAACAAGAGGATCACTACGAGTTTGATCTGTGCAGTGAGACCCTACAGACCCTGTACTAAATACATTGAAAACGTAAGAACAGATAAGCCAGAACTTCACCTAAGGATGGTAATGAGTGGGCAAAGGGTGGACAGCTGACCGTGAGCTGTGATTTGGATCAAGTATGGTCCTTGGGTAGTAAAGGAAGATGTATGAAAATTAAAGAAAACTATGACAGTGCCCCAGGATTCCTTTCGAATTCTATTAGTAGGAATTCCAAACAATGCCAAAGACTATGTTGTTCTCATTTGTGAAAGATGACCATTTAATGTTAGTTAGGATGTGTAGGATAGGGAGCGAGTCCTTGAGTTTTGCTAATGGCAGAGTGACTTATGCCCAGTGGCCCCAAAGGACATTGCACTGATTTCTGTCCCTTTGATGCCTTTAATGATGAAAGGAAAAATGTCACTGAACAAGGGACTCTAAGGGGCTTTAGTTTAATTTAAATGCCTTCTTGAGAAGTGGGAAGTATGAAAGGCTAATTCTTATTTTCTTAATCACTTTCACGGTATGGTAAACATAAGGAGTTTGATTTTTTGCTGAAATCATAAATTTACATATGTTACAAGTTTGAATCTTCTTTCTCGATATTTTTTGTACCTATGACACAGAAACACACTTAAGCTGGGCTTACTTTAAACTTTTTTTAATTATGAGCAATCAGGAGATTCTACAGACCAGGAGTCTTCAGAGATAAGTGGGCACATGGAACTGGGCACTGTGAGTCAGAGTCTCAGAGAGAGAGAGTAAAAGCCATGACCCTGGCCTGACTATGGAGACTTCCAGACATCAAGCGACCCTTCCACCCTCTCTTTCCAGCCTCTGCCTGCTGGGAAGATGAGGCAAAGTGTTTCTCTCCAGTATCATCCTCTGCCACTCGGAGAGGGGCAAAGAAGGTTTCCATTAGGTAGGGTTACCCTAAGTCGTTATTTGTTCTGAGGACCGCCCCGGAAGTTAGAACTCTGAGCCCTATATGCTATAATAATTAAAAAAAAAAAAAAAAAAAAAAAAAAGATTTGTCCTTTGTCTGTAATTTGTGGCGCAAGATCCTAAAACCTTCGGAATTTCCCTAGTGGTAGGCAAGTCTTTGGCATTCTTAATGAATGAGTCCTTTTCCACTGTACCCAAGTTATGCTAATGTGGTGACTCAGGGCTGTCCCTAGATAGCCTAGGATGTGGGCTGCACACAGGAAAGGCTCAGAGTTAGATGATCACAGTGTTAGGGTTGGTCAAGCACACGCTCCTAGCGCCTCTGGGAAGAAGAGGTGGGCTAGCAGTCAGTTCAGTCAGCAAGGACCAATTATTTAATAACAGGTGCATATGGATTGAAACTGCAGTGAAACACTGTGAGACCAAGAGACCAAGGGAGCCTCCAGGTGGGTGCACACGGGCATAGGACGAGAAGGCGAGGTGCCTAGTGAAAGCATAGAATGTTAAGTCCTCCTTATTGCTTGTTATAGCTATCTCTTCCACTTGACTATTCTTGAATTGCATCGTGCATAAAACGTATTAATTCCACATAAAGTGTTTTCCTGTGTTCTGTGGGTCATTCCAAAGAATTCTCAGAATTTGGAAGAGAAGGGTCATGGGAACCCCTGAGTGCTAGCATGTACAAGTGCAGGTGTCCTGAGAAGCTCATTTGGGGCTGACGTTTGGCGGCAGGGGTCAGTCTTGTGGTCCTCTTATGCTAGTGGTCTCTAGTAACTCTAGATGATTCACGTAAGAGTTGATGGATTGTGGGGTCTGTGTTAATGGTGGTGTCAGAATCCAGCTGAACTATAGGACTTTCCCACAGCACTGGAGAGTCGGTATTGGAATAATGGATTAGAATTGTTGGAAAGCCACACAATGTTTTATTTGAGGCAAGCCTAGAGTTTGTCTCTAGACTCAGAATGTGGCATCTTATGTCTTGCGAGTCACTTGGTAGACCCAGTGGAAAGGCTTGTATGACACATGCAGATACAAATAGCTTATCTACAGAGTTTATTTAATTTTTTTATGTATTTAGTACAGGGTCTCTCTACACAGATCAGACTCATAGTGATCCTCTTGTTTTGCAGCCTCTCAGTTGCTGAGATTATAAGCCAGCAACAACACACCCAGTCTCAATTGCTCTCTCAGTGTGCTCTGGGAGAGGGGCTGGCACTGCACGCTGGGGATTGAACCCCAGTCCGTGCGCCTGCCTTAGCAGGTGCTTTAATCCACTGAGCTATCTGGCTGGCCCTTAAGAGTTAGTTTAGATTTAAACACATGTGTGATTTGTGTCACTGCTGACCTGTGCTCTCCCACTGTGCTCACTGTAAACATAGAATTTTGAAGCAGTAGAGATCCTAGAGACCATGTGGTGCCTCCTCTTCATGAGGACATGTAGATTCCAGAAGGTCATGTGACTGATCACGTGATTAGAGGCCACACATAACGTTCTAGCAAAGGGGAGCCCCGCAGAATTTCTACATGGATTGTTCCCCTAATTCTTCCATCTCTCTTGTGACTTCATGACACAGAAGAGTTTCTCTTCATCATTTTGAATTCCTAGGCTCATTTTTAGAAAATTTTGTAGAATTGACCATTATTAAATGTCCTAGAAATATTTGCCCTAGGGTTAGAACATAGTGAAAACTTCAGATAATACAAACTCTTTTTTTTTCAAAAGTTGAACAAAAGATTATTTTCAGAAAATTTCTTTTTCCCCCTGTTTAGTAAGAATGGCATGACACATTGCCAGTTAAGAACTAACATCAATGCACTTGAGCTTTTATCCAGGTTTGCAGACACTAATGTGGGCGGATTCTAAAAACTTAGTTCAGTAAACATCACATCTCTTTGTAATTATCTTGCACTTATAGGTTGATTGTCTGCAGTTTTCATTCATAGTTTTTGTTTTCTTTTGGATTAAAAGCTTTTTCTGTCTATGTACTTGAGCCATTGTCTTCACTAATTAAACTCACTTTGTTACAAACACATTTTTATTTTAAAGTAAACTCATACATAAAACGACCAGAATAACAATTAGATATTAATACAGTTGCTAATGAGATTTTGCTGTGAAGTGATCCTAACAGGTACACATTTATGACCAGCATATGGGCTATGGAAGAAACAAGATGGAAACTGCAATTATAAAGAGACTTTTTTTCAACAGGGTAAAAGATGACATGATCACCCATGTTTTAAAGCGGAAAGAATGCCATTTAGATGAATAAAAGATGGAAAATAAGACCTAAAAATGTATATTAAAGCAAATGAAACTGTTTTGCTTAGGGACTGGAAAAGCAGTTATTGCAGCAGCCGGGGCTCGATGGGGACTAGGCGTGGTGGTGCGGGCCTGTGACCTCAGCACTTGGGAGACTTAAAATAAGAGGATCACTACAAGTCCGATCTATGTAGTGAGACCCTGTAGACTCTGTCCTAAGTACAGAAAAAAAGCAGTTATTTGATACGTGTTTGAGGATATATTAGATCATTAAGTTTCTGTTACTCTGACGGAGACAAAGAGCCGACAGAATTTTAGCAGCCCTGAGAATTTGAAGAAGGTCCATGGCTACTTTCCTGACAGGGCAGGCTTTGCACAGCCTGGTGGGCTCACAGAGCTGCCAGTCAGCGTCAGGCTTGGGGGAGTCGCCGTGTGCAGAGCGCCCCACTCGTTAGCGGAGGCCTCTCCCACTTCCTAGCACTGCTTCAAAACAGGTCCGAACTCCCCTTTCCGCACTGGTTTCCCTAAGGCACAGAGTGGTGGTAGGTGAGTTCTGTAGGTAATTTCAATCTGACGCTTCCCACGGCAGGGATGGAAAACAACTACGAGCACGTAGGTCGAAATCTCGTTAATTGCCACACTGGTGGTCTTTGAAGTGACTGTGGGTGTGGAATTAGTGCGCACTGACCCATTGCTTCTTGGAGAACTGTAGAATAAGATTCCGGAAAGACTGTGGTAACCACATTTTCTCCAGTCAGTTAGCATACACAATTATTTCATGTGTATTTTGGTTGAAAGACACTGTATATAATGTCTGCTGATTCATTAACAGCGCTTTTGATTCCTCCTGGAGTGAAGTTTACCTACCATGCAAGGCACGTCCTACTCCTTTTACCTTTGGGAGCACTGGACAGCATTTCACCACTTGCCTCGGGCCACTCTAAACAGAAAAAGCACCCACAAAAGCATGGAAATGTGAGGAAGTGTAGCGCCAGAGAGATCCCAAGGGAGATACTTCTGTGTATTCACGAGCCAAAGCAGGAAGGTTGAGTCTCACCTTACTTGACCTCAGTTTGGAGCATGCACTTCAGGAACTCAGAGTCTAAACCGACTATAAGGTTTCATGTGAATGACCATGAAAGCCCTAAAAATACTACTGATTCTAGGGTTGCACACACGTTTTAGGAAATAGAAGAATTCGCAGACATGGAATCCATGAATGGTGTAGCTAAACTGTACAATGTATTTAGACTTTTTCTCAAAGAAATCTTTTCATTTCAATATAATGTCAAAAGTTCCTCATTATGCAGCTACTGGAAAAAAAAAAAAAAAAAAAAAAAAAAACATGGGAAGTCTCCAAAGACTGTGAGAACCACATTTTGACTGTGTGGCTCACACGCTGTCAGTATGCTCCCACCTACCACACCTGTGGCACTCTCCAGCCTCCCTGTTCCCTCAGCTGGCATCTCTTGTGGTCTCCTTGACATTTCCATTTGTGGCCCTTACCTGCCTGGTCTAAACTCGGTGTCTTCCTTTCCTTTCCTTTCCTTTCCTTTCCTTTCCTTTCCTTTCCTTTCCTTTCCTTTCCTTTCCTTTCCTTTCCTTTCCTTTCCTTTCCTTTCCTTCCTTCCCTTCCCTTCCCCTCCCCTCCCCTCCCCTCTCCTCTCCTTTCCTTTTGTTTCCCTGCACTTCCCACTTAGGTACATGGAAGCTTCTTCTTCATAGTAGCTCAAGACATAATTCAAATCTCTTTTCCACTGCTCCCCTCTGTACCTCCAGCAAGCCCAGCATTTTCCATGTATCTGGAATCCAACCACGATCCACTGTTTTAACTGCTCCCTGCCCTGGTTCACATTGGCACCACATTCTTTTTTTAATAGGTCACCATTTTTTCAGTTTATTGGCACAGCTCAGGTTGGCCTAATGATCACACTCATAGGGATTTTGCGGCTGTCCATGATATGTCCTGTGTACCACTGCTTTTCAGTCCCCTTTGAGCCTGGCCTTTTGCAGGACTCCTTACAAGGAGTCACCTTGTTT
Organism: Myocastor coypus; assembly: GCA_004027025.1. NCBI lineage: Eukaryota > Metazoa > Chordata > Mammalia > Rodentia > Myocastoridae > Myocastor > Myocastor coypus. The sequence continues at coordinate 63,639 of PVJA010001066.1, read as the reverse complement.
CCAGCCTTGCTGCCGGTAGCTCAAGCAGAGCAGTCAGAAGGACCCTTCTGCAATGTCCAGGGGAAGGCCCTGCCTCCTCTCTAGAGTTGCTGGTGGGCTCCCGTCCCACCTGGGCTAAGAGCCAAGTATTTGGCTGCAGCTATAAGAATCTACATCCCTGGCCTCTACTCTGCATTCTCTGACCTCATTTCCTGTCACTGTCTCCCTTGCTTACTTTCCTGGCCTTGGTGGCCTCTTATTGCACCTTAATTGTAATAGTCACACATCTGTCTCAGGACCTTTGCAGCCATCCTGGTAGATATTCCTGATATCCACAGGGTCTGCTCCTGAGGTGACTATAGAACTATCCACACATTATCCTTCTTTAATTTTTTAAAATAATGCTCATTACTATCAGGTATAGTGTGTATTCGCTGGACACTGATTAGCCCTGTGATTTCCTCTACTAAACATAAGTACTTCGATGACAAAGACATTCATTTGTCCACTGCTGTGCTAAGGAAGTACCTGCAGATAGTGGGTAGTCTGTAAGTATTTTGGAATGAATGAATATATGAAAGAATGGTATTCTCAGTGTAGTAAAAAGACAATAACATAGTTCAAGCACACTATTTGAATAAAAAGAGGCAAAGACCACAAAAACATGTGTATCTCTACCTTAGATGATTTCCTAGGGGCATGCAAATCTCAGGTAAGAATAGTCGCTTCTGAGAAGAGGAGCGCTCAATTATGAGAGACACACTATTGTACTTTTTACAATTGCATGTACCTAACGTCGACCCTGAGATAGAGCAACTTAGCAAGTTAGAAAGAATTTCACATCCAGCCACCCCACTGCGCAGAGTTTGTACGTTGTGGAAGAGTCAGGCCTTCGGGGACCGGTGTGCACCCTCAGTTCCTGCAGAAGAACAGCTCCCAGGCAGTGTCTTTGGGCTTTTCTTTCCTCCATGTTTTGTGTATATTTGATAGCTTCTCTTTATTATAAGAAAAAAGGAATGACATTTTTGGGTCATTCTGTGCTTTGCCATCTGCCACGGAAATTTTGACACAGGGAAGAGATAGGCACCATGTCAAGTTGGCAGCATGGAGGGTGTCATTTTTCATCTTAAGATTCCACTGCTCCTCTCGGTCTCGTTTTACCTGGCTGCAGATTCCTGCAGCAGTCCGCCTCTTGTTCTTTCACATGCAGTCTGTTCCTGTGGCTTTTCCCCTATAGATGCCCAGGTGGGTTTCCTGCACCCACAAATTTATTTGGGAAAATGGATATAAATGCTCGGGAAGATGGCCTTCGGAAGCCCTGCTTGCTCCTCTGTCATCGTGCCCGCCTTTGTGACTTCAAATATTCAACCACCTGCCAGGCTTTATGCCAAGGCAGTCTTCATGGGCATGTGTTAAGAAAACAGGAGAGAGCCCTTTGCTCCTCTGGGGTTGTACTTAAGCTTGCGTGCCATATCGATAAATCTACCCATGGCCTACACCTTCTGTTTTAGATGGAAGATTTCTTTTTTTCTTTTTTTCAGGGAAGGGGCTACAGGGTGTTCAGGGTCTTAGGACTAGATCAAACTTGTAGTAATATTCCTGTTTACAGCCTCTTAAGAGCTGGGATTATAGGCATGCGCCACCACGGCCAGTCACAATTGCCATCTCAGCATGCCATGGGGGCAGGGCCAGCTCTGCAGGCCAGGGGATCAAACCCCCAGCCTGTGTGCCTGCTTGTAGCCACTTGAATCTGCTGAGCTATTTGGCTGGCCCTATATGGCAGATTTCTTAAGACATACCACTTTAGGAACGGTATGAGGACGTGGGAGAAGACCCCTCCTATATCATAATAGAGTTCCTCAGACTTCAAGGAAACCCCATACCTCGCAGCTTCCCCCGTGCCCTTGGCTGCAACAAAATCATCCTCCCCTTTGGTTTCCAGTAAGACCAAACCACCTCCTTCTAATACTTCTCCTGTATAATGTTACAATTCCCCATCAATGATTTGCCATTTCCTTCATCCTGTCCTTCCTAATCATTTCTGGAGTCTTTCGTTATGTATATGCTGTAGGCGTCAAGCATGAAACAAAAGTCCTATGTTATAAAGTCACCACTGTGGCTCCTCACATGTGTGCCTTACATAATGACTGTGCTCATCACGGAGAGCTGACGCACATGCGTAACGCGTCACATTTCCTTTGTCTTTGCCTTTCCTCCCTCTTGCTCCAGCCCAGCCCCTCTTGATCCCTTTCTCTTTTAAAAAAGGCCTGTCTTCCTCTTTCCTGTTATGAACACTTTCTCTGGCTCTTTAACTGTTTTATTCTTTGGTTTCCCATATAAGAGAAATCATGAGGTATTTAAGCGTTTGTGTCTGATTTACTTCACTTCGTACTGTCTCAAGGTGCGTCCATTTCTTGAAAGTGACACGTTTATTCTTTTCTACGGCCGAGTGCTACTCCATGTGTATAAATATCTCAGTGCTTTATCTGCTTAACTGCTGGTACACACAGAGGACACTTGCAAGACTGCCACTAGGAATTGTACAGCTATAAATTAGGTATATTTGCGGCGTTGCTACACAGGTCTTTCACGCTTGGCATGACACCTAGGAGAGGAACAGGTGGACCAAATGGGATGGGTTTTTAGTTTCTTTGAGGAATCTCCTGCTGGTTGCTGTAGTGACTGTACTACTTGACTTTCCTACCAGCAATGCACATGAGTTCTTTTCCCACAGCCTCATCAGGATTTGGTATTGATTTCCTGACGATTCCCTTCCTGGAATAGGATGGAATCTCGTTCTTGTTTTCATTTTCATTTATTTAGTGGCCAGATCTGTTCCACATTTTTCATGTATTGGCCAATTCTACTTCTGACGAACGTCTGTCCATTTCAGCTACCTGTTTCTTGATTAGGTCTTATTTATCACACCTGGGCATTTGGGTGGAAGTTTGGCCCTTGTTTTCTGAAAGTTTCGCCCTAACTGATAAAGGTTATCTGTTCACCTTGTTGGTTGTTTCCCTTTCTGTGCAAAACCTTTAATTTGATATAGTCCCATTTGTTATTTATGTTATTTTTTCTACAGCTGGGATTCTCTTCATGAAGTCTTTGCCTATACGTGTTTTTTAGAGTCTTACCTATTTTATTTCCAGCACATGGTTTTCTGTTTTAATATTTAGGTCTTAGATCTGTGTGAGAAAGACCAGGACCAGTGATGAAGCTTTTGGTTTAGTACATGGTAAAACATACAGGTCTCAATTTCAAGTTCCTGTGTATCTGAGCCAGTTTTCTAAGCCTCACTTGTTAATAAGAACATAATACATTTTTTTGGTCGAAAAGTTTCAGAAGCACAGCTGTGTCATACTCACATTTATTCTTTAGAATGTTTCTTTCTTTTTTTTTTTTTTTTTGTCTTTTTGAGACAGGGTCTCGCTATGCAGTTCAGGCTGGCCTTGAGCTCACTTTTGTAGCTCAGGCTGGTCTCGAACTCACACCAATCCTCCTGCCTCAGCCTCCCGAGTGCTGGGATTACAGGCGTGCGCCACCATCCCGGCTTAGAATGTTTCTATTGATAAATTATGAATTTTAATTTTGAGTGTTATGTTAAATAGTGAGTGTTTCATGGGAAAAATTAAAAACATAAACATTACATTTTAATATTGAGTGTTCATTAAAAAGCATCCAAATTTTCAACATCAGCTCTTTGGGGGATACAAAGATCAAAAAAGAAAACAGAAATGAAATCCTATATGGACTATAATGAAAATACCAATACCATTCTTATATAAAAAAAAGCTTTACTACAGCTGTCATATGTAAGGTGGTCTTCACACAAGATAAAAGTGTATTCTATACATACGCACCCCTTACAATGACAGCATATGTGTTTTGCTTTCCTGGCCTTTTTGTCAGACATACATGATATCTCGCTGGTCTTGCTGATTTGTCAAGAGGGTCTTATTATATTGTTTAATGTGTAGTTAACAGGAACATAAAATGTCAATAAAATGAAGTATTAACTTCTTAATATGCATTGCATTTAGAATAAACATTTTCACTTCAGCTTTGTACTTGCAAATTCTAAGGGATAGCATCAGAAATAGAAACCTATGTTAGCTACAGTGTAAACAGAACAAAAGTTTACCACAAAGCCTAGCTTTGCTTCAGCTGTCACCCCCAAGGCTGTGTTCACACTTGAAAACTGCATGTTCCAGGCACACACCTTGCTTACACCGACAGCATATGTGCCTAGCTCTCCTTTCCTTTGTGGCTGGTCATTCTTGTCACCTCCCTTCTCTTTTTGCTTTGTCTGGAGCTTCCTAGTATGTCGTACACCAGGCACTTAGCAGGGAAAGAAGATGTCGGGAAAATAAAATACCAAGTATGTAATGAGTGCTTAGAAGACTCAGTCAACATCTTTACGTCAGCTTTGTACTTGCTTACAAATCCTAGAGATAACATCAGAAATAAAACTTTATGTGAACTGAAATGGAAATGCAAACAAAGGTCTACCACAGAAATGATCTTTGCTTCAAGTGTAACACCCAAAGCAGTCTTCACACATGAAAACTATACGTTCCATATGTAAGGATCACTTATACCAGTAGCACGTTTTGTTTTTGTCTGTTTTAAACAAGGTCTTATTATGCAGTTGAGGCTGGCCTTGAGCTCGCTTTGTTGCCTGGGCTGGTCTTGAACTCATAGTGATCCTCCTGTCTCAGCCTCCTGAGTGCTGGGATGACAGCCATGTACCACCACACCAGGCGAATAGCACATTTCTTTTTTTGGTCCTTTCTTATAGAACACAGTTGACAACTTTTCTGTCTCCTTCTTGTTACAGTAGGTCTTTGGGATGTTGTGCTTGCCTGTTCATATGTCAGCTCATTGGTATGCTCCACCATTTTTTGCATAGTTCCCTGGGCAAAAAACACTTTGTTTTCCCTCTGCTATAAGTGATCTCTTAAGACCTAAAGTCCAATCCTCTTAATTAGATTTCCCCGTGGTATTTTGTACTTGTTATTTTCTTAGTAAGCTGTCAAATTATTTATGCCACACATGTTTAGGATCAAGTGAAACACAACTATTGGCAAGTGCTTTGTGTCTTAATTTACATCATATTTGCTGCATAACTCAGCAATATCTACTCTACCTCTTGTCTTGTAGGAACTTTCAGTCTCAAGCTTCTGTTTTGTTGCAGCTTCCCCAGTCAGTATTTCCACCATGATGCAATATTGACATCAGCAGTACTGGGTTTTGTTTTTGTTTTTCTTTGCCACATATGAGAGCAATGTAAATCTTTCTGAAGCCAGACATTGCACGATGCACTTCTCTCCTTTGAAATTGCAACATTATTTGGTTTATTACTATACAAATAAGGACCTGATGGCTGGGTTCCAGGATACGTTTCTCAGTTGAAAGCATTATGACTCATCGTTTTTCCATCAGTCTTTTACATTCCTGATTATCATGAGAAATCCATGCTAAATACAGCAGACCTATAAAATCTTTCAGTTCAGCTAGTGTAGTGTCATAATAAGTACATTTTCAATATGGCTATTGGTGCATATGGAACATTTCACTTGTGTTTCAGCATGTAAATATTTCACAGCACCAGGTAGCTTTAAAAAAAATTTATTTGGTACAGAATCTCATTGCTTGAACTTGTGGTGATCCTTCTCTTTTCAACCTCCCCACTGCTGAATTTATAGGCATGTGCCACCATGCCCGGTCTCAGTGGCCAGCTCAGTGTACCTGGGATCGGTCGGGGCCTAGATGGCATGTGGTAATGGGGATCGAACCTAGGTTCTTGCACTTGCCGAAGCAGGCACTTAGTCCATCAAGCTATCTCATCAGCCCTTCTTGTAGCATTTTGTCTGTTACAGTTTCCAATATTGAATGGCAGGGCTGGCTTTCTGTCCAATCTGTTTCACCCCTGCCCCGACCTTCACTATATTTTCAGGCTTAGTTCTGACACTGGTCCATCATTCTACTTGGTTGTGCAACCATTCCACACATTTTGAATCATCAAATAAATACATCGTTTCTCTTCATCATATGAATCAAGGAGATACGAATGTCTGTGTCTGCCTCTTCAGCTCACATGGCCAACATCCAAGGTGTCCTCACCATCCTTATCCACCCACTCCACGCACCTGTTATGAAAACATGTATTGCACCTTAATGGATCGTTTTTCATAATCTGTGTGTCAGTGATCCTATGGTTCCCTTTTGGCCTCCTCTGAAACTTGAAAATCTGCTTTTTCATGTGCCATTGTGCTGAACTGAGCAACTTCTGTCTGAAAAATCAAAGGAGAACTTAAGCAAACAAAAAAATGCTAGACTGGTGTGAGTGTATCCCACCCTCTGTGAGGCCAAGCCTGTTAGAGCAGACTGTTGGTGAATATCTTGGCTTCACACTTTTTCACATGTGCACATACCTGACCTTTCATCATACCAAGGGACTAAACACAAAGACTGCTGCCTGTATCCCTCACTCAAAGGCAGTGAAAGCCCAGCTGGATACTATTATGCTAGAGCAAAAATTTACAGTACAAAAGTAAGGGATGTGTTTGTAGAACCCAGCATTGTGCTGCTCCGGTTTAAGAGGCTGTCCTTCCTCTGCCATGTGTTTTTGGCTGAAGTCTGAATGTCCTTGACATTGTTTCTTCATCATGCATTCTGTCCCAGTGACCTAATGTTATGGATTATGTCCAGTTGTCCCCCCAAAGCCTCATACACTCATGGGGCGGGGACTTCTAGAGTTTGAGACTAACTCATGATCCACTGGGGTTATATGCCACAGTAATGCTGGGATTCTGGGTGTAGCCTGAGGCAGAAGCCTGAATGTGTTATAAGGGAAACAGAGAGACACACTGCTCTTTCTTTGTTACTGTCGGTTGCCTCTGTTGCAACTGCTGTTCTCTGCCATGTGGCAGTCCGCCTTGGAGCCGGCCAAGTATGGACTGAAACCTCCAGTACCTGTGAGCTCAATAAACCTTTCCTCCCTTCATTTTTGGTGCGGGATATTTGTCCCAGAAACAAGAATAGAATAACTAAGACACCTACTCATCTGTTTTAGTGCCAGTACCATGCTTTTTGTACCATTGTAACTTTGTAATATACTTGTAATGTGTTATACTTTGCTGTAATATATTATGGTATACTTTGTAATACGTGGAAATTTAAAATCTGGGATTGTGATGCCTCCTGCTTTGCTCTTGTTTCCCACAATTACTTTGGCTGTTCAGGGTCTCTGTTGTTTGAATATGAATTTGAAGATTTTTTTCTCTAATTCCATGAGGAATACTGTTGGTATTCTAATTGAGATTGCAGCAAATCCATGTACCAGTTTTGGTAGTATGACAATTTTGACAGTTCTGACAATTTTGCCTATCCAGGAAAAAGGAGTATCTTTCCATTTTCCAAAGTCTTCTTTGATCTCCTTTTTCAGAGTACTATAATTTTCATTATACAGATCTTTTACTTCCTTTGTTAAATTAATTCCTAAATTTTTAATGTTTGCAAGTTATGAATGGTATTGTTTTCCTCGTTTCTTCTTCAGAGCACTGTCAATTTTTGTGTACTTTTTTTATTCTCCTATCTTGCTGAATTTATTTATTAGTTCTGAGAGTCTTTTGATGGAATTTTTGGGTCTTTTCCATACAGTATCATGTCACCCATAAATGAGGATACAGTAGTTTGACTTGTCTTTTTTTCTGTGTCCCTTTTATTTATTTCTTTTGTCTGATTGTTCAGACTGAAGTTTTGAGTGCTATATTGAAGAGTAGTGGTAGTAGTGGTGATTTGTTTCTGATTTGAGAAGAGAAGCTTCTCTTTTTTAAATGATTTATTATAATGTTGGCAACAGGTTTTTCCTAAATGGCTTTTATCAGACTGAGGTAAGATACATTTTTATCTATTTTCCTCCATTTTTAAATCATGAACAGATGTTAAATTTTTCCAAATGTTTTTTGCTGCATCTGTTGACATGATCGTATGATCTCTGCCCTTGTTTCTCCTTATGTGATGTGTTACACTTATTGATTTGTGTATGTTGAATCATTTTGTATTCCTGAGAGCATGCCTATTTAGTCATGATATATGATCTTTTTAATGATTTGTTGCATTCTGTTTGCCAGTACATATCTTCTTGATGATTTTTACATCTGTATTCATTAAAGAAATTGGCCTTGTCTGGTTTTGGAAACAAGCTACTGCTATCTTCCAGGAATATGTTTGGCAGTATTCCTTCTCTTTCAATTTCATTAAAAACTTTAGACTACTGATGTTAGCTTATCCCTGAAGTTCTTATAGAATTCAGTGATGAATCCATACGAACGTGGGCTTTTTTAGTTGGTGGGTTTTTGTTAGGGCCTCGACTTCATTGCCCGTTATTGGATTATCCAGGTTTGGTTTGGTTTGACTTTCATATTTTACCTTTCTTCCAGTTTTATTAGTATGTATTTTTAGTACAGAATGATCACATTCCTTGTAGGGAGCTAGTACGTGTGAATACGCATCTTAATTTTTTTTTCTCACCTCCTTCCTCTTCCTCTCATTCATCTCTTGGATTTCTTCTCATTTAAAAAATCTGCCTCTCTACTTCTTATTACCTGTTATCTTTTATTTTGTTCTTTATCTATATTTTGGGTTTCTCGTATAGGAAACACTATGTGATACTTAGCTTTCTTCAGTTTTGGTAGTTTATATGTATCTATAAATCTTTTTCTTCTAGCCGGGCGTGGTGGCTCACACCTGTAATCCCAGCACTTAGGAGGCTGAGGCAGGAGGATTGGTACGAGTTCGAGACCAGCCTGAGCTACAAAAGTGAGCTCAAGGCCAGCCTCAACTCCATAGTGAGACCCTGTCTCAAAAAGACAAAAAACAAAACAAAACAAAAAATCTTTTTCTTCTGAATTCTCCAGTTTCTTGGAGTACAAGTTGTTGAAGTCATTGCTAATAATGCTCTGGGTTTTTGGCAGCATCTGTTATACATTTCACCTTTTTCATTTCTAAATGCACTGATAGGGGTCTTTTCTTTCCTTTTACTGGTAAGATTGGCTAAGGGTTTGTCTGTGCTTTTTTTCTTGAGGACCCAGCTCTTTAATCATTGAATCATTAGTTTTTAGTCTCAAGTTCAACTTATGTTCTACTTTTTATAATTTTCTTCCTTGTACTAGCTTTGACTTGAGGTAGTTCTTGTTTCTTCAGAGCCTTAAGGTTCATCATTAGGTTATTTATTTGGGCTCACTCTGTTTTTCTGATGGGAGCATTCATGTCTTCTTAGGACTATTTCACCATGCCCCATACGTTCTGGAATCTTGTGCTGGCATTGTCATTTGATTCTAGGAACTACTTTCTTCCATGATTTCCTTAGTGACTTAATGATTATCGAAAAGTGTCTTGTTTAATTTCCAAAGGTTTGCATCATTTCTGTGGCTCTTTTGCCATGGATTTCTAGTTTTACTGCACTATGATTTGATAATATGCATAGAATTGTTTTCATTCTTTAGAATTTTTAAGTATGCATAGCCCATTTAAGGGCTGGCAATATTAGGTGCTTTCAGTTTAGCTTCAGATTCCATGATAGGATTCATGTTACTATACTTGACTCACCCTGCGGGTGAGCTTGGAAACTTAATGAACTTCAGCAGGCCAGGCAGGGGATAGAGAGCCCCCGCCCCAAGCCTTGCATCTTGTGGCCCTTCTCCCTTCATTCTCTAACATATAGGTAACTTAGTAGTCCAGTTTTCACTTGCACAGGTTGTAAGAGGAATTCTGAAGACATCTGATAGAATTTTTGGAGCCACGGTTAAGACAGATCAAGGGATAAAGAACACCCCAAAATAATGATGTAGTTCACTGCTCAGATATTTGTGACTTAAATATCTGTTGTACTGTTGACAAAGTTGAATCTGCTAGGCAGGTCAACAATGGAGTTCAGAAAGATTATTTCTTCTCCTTGTGTTTGTTTTCTCTTAAAAGTTCAAGAACAGAAGATTTGTATCAGTCCCAAATAAGTAGGACCATTGTTATGGCCAAAAAGATGTCCCTCTCAAAGCCTCATGTGGCACTAGGTGGTGCTCTTTAGAGATGGCTTGAACTTGAGTGTGTGCTGCTGGGACCAAGGATGTGCTGCTGGGTTGATTTATGTGTAATACTAAGTTTCAGGCTGCTGCACCCTGAGTACAAGTGCTAACCAGCCTACAAGTGGATAGACTGGATAGTATATAAGAGATAGAGGCTGAAAAGATAGCTCAACAGTCTAAGCACCTACATGGCAAGGACCTGAGTTTGACCCCCAGTACTGCATGCTGCGCCAGTCCCAAAACCAGACATAGTGGCTCATGCCTGTAAACTCAGGGCTGTGGAGGCTGAGACAGGAGGATCACTGTGAGTCTGAATGGTGTAGCAAGATCCTGTGTCAAATAAATGCTTTTTTAAAAAGGGAGAAGGAGGGTTGCTCCTTGCCATACACAGCCTGCTGGTTGCTGCTTGCTGCCTTCGGCCTGCCATGAGCTGTTTCTCCTCCCTGACTCCTCTCTGCCATGTCACCCTACCTTGGACCAGCTGGCTATGAACTATGAGCCAATTAAACCCTTTCTCCTTTAACTTGATGTTTTTGCTCAGGACCAGGAAAAGTGAGACAACCATGGTATAGTTGAGCAGGGGTCACACAATTCATCCTTTGAGATCTGAGTGCCAGTGAAACAGGAGGGGCTTGGCTGACATGAAGGATTTCGCTGCCATGTGGTGCTGACTTAACTCTGAGCTTAATCTCTGAGAAACATTTGCTCTAATCATGTGAGGAATGTTGTTGGTATTTTAATTGGGTTTGCAGTAAATCTGTACATCAGTGTTGGTGGTTGTGATCATTTTGACAGTACTGGTTTTTGCCTGTCTGGGAATACACAATATCTTTCCCATCTTTTCTCATGTCTTTTTGATCTCCTTTATCAGAGTACTAGAGTTTTCACTGCAGTACTTTAAAAGAGATTATATGTACATAAGCTCTTAAATGTTTGTGTTCTTCAAAGTCAGTGGGTTGAGCTAGGCTTGTTTTGTGTAGCAACTTCTAAATCAAAATCATGCTTCTTTAGGGGAAGGAGGAAACAGAGAGTTCTTTTGAAAAAAAAAAAAAAACCTGTTTATTTTTACCAAATTAATTATTGTACTGCTAAGGATCAAATCCATGGTTTCATGCCTGCTAAGCCAGCACTGTCCCACGGAGCTACACTGTGTTGTAGAGGTACACCTCTCCCCATAACACACCCAGGGGTACAGTTGTGCAGCATGAACAGAGCTCTGGATCATGGTGAGGGCTGTACAACGGTCGGTGTTAGTACCATTAAGCTATACACTTACCAAGAGTCTGGGTAGCACCACAATTTTCTAACACATTATTTCACTAGAGATGTGGAATGGCTCAAGGCTTGCACAAGAGGTTTGGGGTTAGCCTGAGGGAAGATAAGGAAGGCAGAGCAAGGAGGTGCTAGGCTCAGGATCAGTTTGCTCCCCCCTGCAGTGGAAGAGGTGATAAGGAATGAGACAGGGACCCAGTTTCAGAGGCTCACTGTGAGGGGCGATGGGGCAGGCAGGGGAGCATGGCGCTTGGGAATCCAGCCGGTTTTGAATGAGCTAGACCTGATGTTTGGTGAGAACACCGTGGTGGGAGACCCAGTACCAAACTCGTAACCTGAGCAAGCAAGTTTGACACATGCCTTGGGTGATCACCAGGCTGCAGGCAAAAAAGACAGAGTAGCAGGAAGAAGACAGCATCATAGCTTAGGCAGCACAGGACAGAGACCTTATTTTAGGAAGGGACAGATGTCTCACAGAAAAACTAGCCACCCACTGCAAGTAGGGAAGGGATGGAAGAATATAGCAAGTGCAAGGGTAATTTGTGGTCATTTCTGGGCATGGTGTACTTGAATATCCGTGTCCCTTCCACATATACATCTTGAAACTGGGGTGAGAACCCAGTGAGATGCTATTTGGGGACAGGGCTTTGGAGGGATAATTGCATTGGGATGATGTAACGAGAATGAGATCCCCAGGAGAGAAGGGAGAGAGCCCATGTGAAGACAGGTAGAGGAGGCCTTTTGCAAGTCTACGAACTGAGTTGGACTTAATATTGGACTTTGCCGGCCAGAAATGTGAGAAATGAATTTTTGCTTTTTAAGCTGTCCAGCTTATGGTATTTTGTCATAGCATCCCATGCACACTAGGACACTGAGGGTGCTGCGTGCTGGGTCTAATGTCCATGAAGAGAGTGTGAACTACACGAGCTAAGATGTTTTCCGTCTATACTCTGCCTTTCCACAAGGATTGGAAACATTATATACTGTAAACATGTATTAATAACTTCATTAGTACATGTTTATAGTATATAATGTATTTAAGAATTTATAAAATGTCATCATATATATTATTAATGTCATTATTTTTTTAATTTAAAATGTATTTTTGTAATATATTTAAAAATTTTAGATGAATTTTAGAATTTTTTAGGGGAAGAAAATTGTGTTTGTATCCTAAATACTTTCTCTTCCTAGGTTATTGCATCTGTAAGTTATAGATGCGATCGGTTATTCCTCTATTTGGAAGAACAATGGGGTCATGAACATTACAATCTATGAATTCATGTTTCTTCTGAGAGGCTTACGGTGCTTCAGACATGCAGGACAGTCATCAATCTTGATTACTGGACAGAAAGAATAATTGGGGAATAATGGGTGATAAGAATTACGTATGATGCTTTAATTACGTATGCAGCTTTTAGGCTCCTACTGACATTGGAAACCACGGAAGAAACATGTGAAGATTATACCATCATTGCTCACAGCCCTGCCATTAAGTGTAGGCTGCTGATTTCCTTTTCTGTGGGTTAAATTATTTCTGGAAAGCTTTCAATCTCACTCCCGAGTTAAATGCAGAAGTTTGTTGCCGTCATCATCGTCGTCGTCATCGTCGTCGTTGTTTTTGTTGTTGTTTTTCTGAACTGAAGTGAAGCAGCTCTTGACAGAGTTGGAAGTTAGATCAGCATCCAAGGAAATTCTGTTTAATTATTATCTGAATTAATTATTTCTGAGTTAATTATTATCGTTGGAACTGAATGTTCTCTAAGGGCTTGGTACACCCTGTGGTGCTATTAGGACATGATATTACCTAGTGGGAGGAAGTGACGTCATGGGGGATGTGCTCTTGAGGGAAGGGTGGGATGTTGTCTCCTCCCCCTTCCTCTGTTTACTTCCTGCCACCAGAAAGTGGCAGCTTCTTTCCGATTATGTGCTCCTGCCATGCCTTACTGTGCTTCCACAAGCTTAACTGAAACTGTGGGCTGAATTAAACCTTTCTTATTTTTCATTTTCTCAGGCACAAGCCACAGTAGTAGAAAGTGGACTACATGATCAGCATGGCTTCTTTCTCCTGTCCTTTCTCTTCCACTAACGTTCTTTTACACATAACATTAATGCAATGAAAAGTTTGTCCTATAAGGGCTTCTTTGCCCCAGTACAGCATCAAAATATGTGATTATAAGTATTAGGAAAATATAGGATGGGCAGCTTTGAGTTGGGTTAGGGAACCAGCTGTTCAGGTTAAATATGACAGTAAATGAATAAATAAACTGCAGCTGAGAGCTGAGCTAATCTAGACCATGGATTATGCTATTGAATTTTAAACATAACCTGGCAGTTTGCAGAGATTAGACTTGCTTGGTTTACTGGTTTAAGGAGTTTCTATATTGGGCCTAAAGCATCCACCATTTTTTTCCAAACACTCTTCACTGTACCAAGTAAGCTAATTTTTGTTTTATAACAAATATTGGAAGAGTGGTTGAGCTATTTTTCTAGCCAGAAAATAAATATTTCCTCATATAGAACAAAACTGCAAGACTGTGCAATTGGTTTACAAGCCAAGGCAGTTGAAGGCAAAATAAGAAGGGCTTTTGGCTTTCGTTTCTGTCTCCCACCAGATTTCAGTGAAGCACATTTTCTTTTTTTTTTTTTTTTTTTTTTTTTTTTTTTTTTTTTTTTGTGGGACCAGGGTTCGAACTCACGACCTTGCACTTGCCCAGCAGGCACTTGTGCCTCGGAGCTATCTCCCCAGCCCCCAACATTTTCATTTATTTTAAATGCTTACTGCATCAAAAAGTCTAAAATAGTTGTTCTTGCAGGATGTTTTCGTAGCACGCTATTCATCCCCAACAGCCTGTTAGAACTCAGTATATCTGCTGAGTGTAGCGACAATACACTGATCGAAAAAACTATCAGCTGTCTAAAACAGTATTGGGAAGTTTCTAGAGGTTTTGTAGAATGAAGCTTCTACCACTCTAGCTCTAGAGAAGTACATGTGGAATTCGGTCCTTTGAGCCTGACGACAGCTTTCCTTTCCCCCTCTTTAGTCCTCTCTTTTTTGCAGCTAGTTCTGTTCTTTAGGCTAGAGAGGCACCATTAAGAACACTGAAGAGCCAGGTGTGGTGGCACACGCCTGTAATCCCAGCACTCAGGAGGCTGAGGCAGGAGGATTGGTGCGAGTTCGAGACCAGCCTGGGCTACAAAAGTGAGCTCAGGACCAGCCTCAACTGCATAGCGAGACCCTGTCCCAAAAAGACAAAAAAAAAAAAAAGAACACTGAAGAATATCTGTTCATTAGATCAGCTCTCTAGAATGAGTGAAACAGATTGGAGCACATATCTGTCTCTGGCGCGTGTCAGCTGTTGAAGTCATTTTTCAAAGGTTTTCTACTATCTACTGGTTCCAGTAGACACGCTGAAACAATGTTGTCGGCTAATCATCGATCTGCTGTAAAGAATGCACAGACTGGTCTAAGAAGAAATACGTGAGAAAGGAAAATAGTGGAGTGATAAAGTTTCTGCCTTGCAAAATTTGCAAGAGTTAAAGACCTACTGATTGAAAAATACTAAGACGAACTAAAAAGCCTCGTATGCGCCCATCTGCCACCTTTGTTCTTTTCACTTTTCTGATACTTAATATGCTAAGAACGTAGTTTCCAAGTCATAGCAGAATGACCTATGACGAGAGTCCTGTGGTTGTTCATACATATGACACATGGTAATTGGGATAATGCATAAAGCACACACTGCTGCCTGCGCTCAATGAATAGCGTGCTGCACTAGACAGTTCATAGCTGTAGTTCATGGTTGTGTGTTCACAGGGATCCTTCCTGTGGTAACAGATATGACTCAAATTCCAGTGTGCTTATATAATACAGGAGTTTTGTTTTGTTTTGTTTTGTTTTCCCACCTCAACTGTAGTTCAAAGCATGTTGGTCAGAACCGTGTAGCCTTCCTCTGAGCCATGACTCCAAGGCATCATTCTGTCACCTCTAACATGGGCCTTCTAAGCCTCTGTTGATCACTAAGCCACCGCATGGGAAGTTGAGAGCACGAGGGGGGAGGGACTTTGCATGGAAGTTCTCATTGGCACGGTCATGGGGCTGAACGCAGGCACATGCCACCCCCCACCTACCAACCAGAAAGGCTGCAAGCACAGTTGCCCCATGTGCCCAGAAGGGCATACCAGTTTGCCTGATGATCAGTCTCAACTCCAGTAATCCAAGAATATACTTACACTAGCTATATGCATGAGCTTTTTGTTGTTATTAACTTTATTCCATTTCCTAAAATTTAACTGGAAGAGGTTTAGCATGCATTTATACTTAAAATGCTGGGGTAGCTTTTGCTCAGTAAGGTTTTCTTTCTTTTGCTATAGAAGACAAAGATCAAAAAAAGAGACTTCTGTGAGCTGCTGTTCAAATATCCCCAAAGCAAGGAACTTGTTGTATATGCTTTTGGAAAGAAGTTAGCAATTGTGACCTCTAAACCAAGGTGACGCTAGTAGGTCTGAGAGAAAGAACCCAATTTGAAAGAAATTTATCAAGTGAAAAAGGATAGGACTTGACATCTCAGGATATTTGAAGTGCCAGCAGGAGAAGAGTCCAGAATCACTGTGATTTTTTTTTTTTTTTTTTTTTTTTTTTTTTTTTTTTTTGCTTGAGGGAGCAAATTAGGAATAAATTTGGAAACCAGAGAAAGTGGACTAGCTCAGCCTTATACGTATGAAATCTGAGGTGGCTGGAGGAAATGTTCTGGAAACATCTGGAAATTACGAAGGTGATTGCAGCTAGATGAAGGGCTTGGGTCACATGAATATCAGGTAGGTGTTTGAAGTCATGGAATCAATGCAGTTCACCCAGAAAAATGTGAGAGGAGGACCTTGCTGTAGAGACCTCAGGCAGACAGGTGACTAATCAGGATCCATGGGCCCAGCTCTTAGAAGGGACCCATGACATTATCAGTGGAGTGGGGGCCAGGGGAATTATGAAGTGGATGGAAAATAGGGAGGATGTGCCAGCAGACAAAGGGAGCATGCACTGCCTTCACCTCAGGCTCAGCAAGAAGACAAAGGTGGGGCTGCCTTCTGCTCTCTACCTAGGCAGTAGCACATCATAAGGAGTTTGCGGGCATCCCTTCTAGTCAAGGAAGGAATATCTAAACCACACCTGCATAGGTAAGCTTTTAGCAGGCAGACAATGCGAGCGGGAGAAGAATCGATGTCACTTCTAGGATGGAATTGCTTTTCCAGAGCCGGTTCACCCTTGGTTACTGAACTCTGCTAATGTGCCGGGCATTCTGCTAGGACCATGCTGTTTCCGAAGAGCCTATCATTCCACAAAGCAGTGGGAATGCTGTGGGGAACAGGGGCTTTGGTGGGAGCATTTGTTCACAGTGTGCTGTTCACACTAACTTGTGGTGAGGTGGGTGATGGGCTTATTCCCACTGCATAAGTGAACCAAGTGGGAGTCAAATAGCCCCCAAAGGACTTCAGCATCACGAATTCTTCATAGAAGCAGAGCGTGTCTGATGACTGAGGCTGTGTCCCCTGAGAAATGAGGCCTTGTGCTCTTGCACCAGAACCCCCCCCCCTTCACCTACACACCTCTGCTTCCCACTTTCACAAGGTTCCGCCCCTCGGATGCCTTCTGCAGCTCCTATTTTCAGATGCGCTGGCATTGGCTGTGTGCCCCACAGCTACGCTTTTCTATTTTACCCTCTTACTTTGGACCGGTGATTTCCCAAATGTCAGCCGTTCGCAGACACTCGTGCTTAACACCGGCCTTCACTTCTGCTTTACCTGGCTGCCTCGGTTGTCAGCGCTGCGGGAAGGGGCTTCAGCTCTTCTTTTTCGCCTGTGCTGTCAGAACAGGAAGACAGAAACTCAGGCTCTACCTTATGCCCTGATTTTCTGTCGGCAGCGCTGTACCTCAGAGAGGGTGCTCTCAGTCTCATCTGTCATTGCAAGCTCATTTCCAAGACTGCGAAGTAATTTGGGGGCAAATTCAACTCCATGTTTTCCTAAACAAAATGGCACTGTTATCTAGCTAAGTAGTCCAGCTGCGATTTAGAGGCTAGTGCCACAATATACAGATTATAGAAATTTGAAACATACTTTGAAAATCCTGCCAGCGGGGGGAAATATACCTTGCAAGAGTTTGCTTGGCTTATCTACTTTTTATAAAAAGATGTTTTTCAAATCGTCTTGCACAGAGTAGTGAGCCACAGCTTCGCTCCGGTTCTCAGGAAGAGGAACCAGAAGGCGCACGTTGCACAGGGGGCAGATTGCTGATAAAGGGGAAGCGCCAGCCAAACGCTTCTTTGCCAGGAATTTGGCAGCCGGCTTCGCAGCAGATGCTGTCTTTCTATGGGTGCCTTCCCCTTCTGCCCTCCCTCCTCATGGTAAATATGTTGGAAGCAGTACATATATATTTATGGTTTTTCATTTATCTGGGCCAAGACTGGTGCCTTGCATGAAAACTAAGTGCCTCCAGCAAAACAGGAACAGACTGGCTCACAAAAATACTTAGGAAGCAGACTGAAGAGTGACGACCTTCTAGGGCTAGCCTAAATTAGAGTGCGTCTGAGGACTGGGCCGTGATCCTCTCGTCTCCATCGCGTCGCCACCTTTCCCTTGTGCGTTGGGCTTGCACGAACAAGATGGCATGTGCCGTGCCTCAGGCAAGCAAGGTATTCCTGGCCATACTGCGAAGCACATCCTCTGGAAGAAATGATTTGCATTTTGCAAGGATCCCCCGCTTCCTCAGATTTTTCTCATTGCCTTTAAAGCTGAGCTTCTTTAGGACATTCCAAATATATTTAAGTTTACCAAAAGCAAAATCACCAGTGAGAGAGCATTGGGTATCTTGTTCCACAAGGACCTTTGTGGGAATTTGCACCTCACCCTAAGTCAGTCTCTGGTGGTATTTGATGCCTGGGACCTTTCTCCCTAGAACTGCCTAGGAAGTCTCCAGAGGTCACCAACTTCTTTTTCTCTGGTAGCTTGGGGGCAATGATTGTTCCCTGTCCTGACTTACTATCATGAGGTCAGGAGCCTGAGTATGTCGCATCCCACAGAAGAGAGTCGTGTCCCAGCAGAAGTTGGTCTCGGAGCCTCAGTACTAGAAAAAGAAGGTGCTTGCCACAGCTTCAGCCCATCTGCAGCCTGGGCTATCAATTATTCATGTGTTCAATCCATCTTTAGGAAATGCCTCCGCAAGATCATACAGTGATGGAAAGCATCTGTATTCTCCTTCAGCTGAGAATTCAGTAACTTGAAACATCCTTTTTGATACTAAAAATAACTGCAAATAAGTTACAGGGTGCAAAGTGGACATACATTCTATTTAAAGTTAAAGAAAAACTGCAGGGCTGTGGACCGTCACTGCTCCAGGGATCTGGTTCCAGCAAACGGCTCAAGCTGCCGAGGTACGTGAGTGTATTCATCTGAGCAGCAAAGTTGGGACACTTGGACAGTAGATCAGTCTGAGATGAAGTCAGGGTAATACTGAACCCAGAAATCCACCAGTAGGATGAAGGTGGAGAAATTGGAGCAATTGTAGTATACCTGTATCCATCATCAATCCTTATGGTTCTTTCAGTGCTCAACTTGATTTATCTGTTAGAAAAAAAAAAAAAAAAATCATTTAAGGCAATAGAGCTTTCTCATCCAGTTGTACCAGAAATGGAAGAAGAAGTCAAGGAAGAATATTTATCAAGATATATGTGCTTAAAGGTATTTTTGACATCTGTAGAAAGTAGCAGGAATAAGAAAGTGCCTTACATTTGCTATATAATCTGATTTTAGAGTTTCAGACTATAAGAATAGAGAGCCTGTTTTCATCTTAAGGAACTGTTCCCCATAGGCAAGGCGACACATTAATGTGGTGTCCCCTCATGGTGAGGACCCTAGAGGCCCAGTGTTGGGGTTCTAGTCTTGCCTCTAGGCCTTAGTAACTGTGAGAACTTCGGGAAATAACTTAATCGTTTTAAATCTCAGTTTTCTCATGCATATGATGTATCTGCCTCACAGAGGCTTCGTGGAAATTAGTGGAATTATGCTCACGAAGCACTTGGAATCGTGCCAGGCTCTTGGTCCATGCTCCATACACAACAGTATTTTCTTCAACTGTAAAGCAAGGGCCAGAAGACTCTGTAAGCAACCAGGGAGTTTCAGAAGGACTTGTAAAAGTCCAAGATAGTCTTATTTGTAGGTCTGAGATTCCTTAACCCAAGGACATTTTTAACAGGAATTTATCATGAGTTTCTATCATCATCAAAATATCCCATCAGGTAGTTGAAATCGGGGTTAAAAACTGGTTGAGACAATAAGATGCTAATACAGTGGTGTGGGCTGGGACACCAGAGCTGTTTGAAGTGCAGGAGAAGGTGTAGGTTTTCACTCTGCATTTTGAAGGGCTCATAAACCCCTTTGTGCTCGAGCCGCCTGAGCCCTGTGTTCCTGGTTATTTGTAAAAAGATTTCAGAGCACAGTCAACTTGCACCAACGGCTTCACTGTGGGACATCCTGGAACCCAAGCCACATAACTCATCTATTCCCATTTTGTGTTCCTTGCTGGTCACAAGGGAAATCCTCCTCTTTCTTGATGTTATAAGAAGGATCCTCCAGGTGACGTGGATACTCCTTTCACCTGCCATCTCCACTTTGGGCCTGAGCCCGACTCGCTGGAGCTCTGAGAGTCTGACTGTTCTCCTTTGTTCCAAATCATCCCTTGTTTTCCTCCTGTATCTAGGGAAGACCGTAGGGAAGATATATGAAAGCTGGCTTGAGCTTCCTCTGCGGTCCATGTCTCTGGATGAAGTGTCACTCATGTAGAAGAGTTACGGAGCCGCTCCTACCTCTGGTCCCAGAGTGACTCTTTTCTATTTAGAGATATTTGTTTGCTTGCTTGCTTGCTTGTTTATTCATTTGTTTGTTTTGAGACAGGGTCTCGCCACATAGCCCAGGCTGGTCTTGAACTTGCAGCGATCCTCCTGTCTCAAACTCCTGAGTTCTGGGACTACAGATGTGCGCCGCCACGCCTGGCTGGATCTCATTATTCCAAATATGATTTGGTGCTGGCATCGTTTCTGTATGCTATCAGTCGAGAGCGTGAAGTCAGCTTCATACACAGCAGGGCTGTTCCAAGATGGAGCCGGCTGCAGGGGCACCCCGGGTTCACTGGGCCACGCAATTGCATAAAGAGCCTGAGTACAGCACAGGCCACGCGGGGCTCAGTTGCCGGTGCGCTGACTGTGTTAAGGACGCTGGAATCTGATGCCATAGTTGCCCAGCCCGTTGTCCCAGCCTCACCTTCCTTGCTGACTTCTGGGACTCCTCACTCTCCTGCCTTTTGTGTTCTTCGTTGCTGACTCTACCTCTTTCTGAGCACTACTATGTACCCAGGACCCTTCAGCCAATCGTCCTGCCCAAGCCGCTCTCTGTAAATTCCCCCTGTGCACTGAGGCCTCACACACTTGTGCCGTTAGTCTAAACCTCACCCCTGAACTCCTGGCTCAGACTAACTTCCCAGCCCCAGAGCCAGGACACTGGATCATGGTGTAGAGTGGGTGTCTCAAGCCTAACCCATGCAGACCCCAACTCCTGATCTTCCTCCCTAAATTGGGTTCTCCTGCTGTGGTTTCTCTTCTGGTTAGTGCAAATTCCATCCTCCCCGCTGCTTGGGCTAAACACGTTAGAGCTTTGCATGACTTTTCTTAGACTTCGCAGGTCTAAGCCTATAAATAAATACTGTAGGGTCCTCTTTCAAATGTATTCAAAATCTGGCTATTTGTTTGTCATAAGGCTATATTCTAGCTTTTAAGCTCCATTCTGATCCCCCAGACCTGGATTGTGACAGAAGCTGCCCGTTTCTGCCCTCATCTCCCTAGGATGTCCTCAGCGATGACTATGTTACAAAAGACAGTTTGGGGCCAGTAGCCCTTCCTTCAGTGAAACAGGAAACTTCTTAGCCAAGGAGGGCGGCAAAGCACTGGGGAAGCTGGGGCCAGAAGATCAAAGCTCCAGTCCAGCTTCACGTTCCTGTGTCACTCAGTCAAGCTGAAGTTCTCAAAGTGGTACACAAAGTCCTGCAGAATGTAGCTCTTCATAGTCAGTTTGTCTCTGTCTCTGTCTCTCTGTCATCCTCCCTCCCTCCCCATTTCCTCCCTCCCTCCCTCCTTTGCTCCCTCCCTCTCTCTCTATCTCTGTCTCTAGCACTGCACTTGTAAGCATCTGAAATATGGTGAATTTGGCCAACCCTTCGAAATTTTTCCTATCTCCAGTGAGAAGGTGCAGACATTTTTGTCTGCTGAGCTCACTGCTGTGTGTCTGTTGTCTGACATATAATGGGAGCGCCAGTAAATGAAGACTGTTCAAGTGAAGGGACATCTACGAATGCCAGTGGCTGATGTTTTGACTTGGAGAGCAAACTGTTCAGTAAAAAATGACCAGGGTAATTATACTGAATCAGCCCTTCATTGGCAAGTGGAAGTGTTTGTTTTTTATCCAGAGGAACAAATTTTTATTTGTTTTGTTTTTAAAAATGGACATGTTCAGTTTAACAGAAAGTATTTGTTTTCAAGGCCGTCAAAGTGGTAGCTTGGTAAGAAGCTATTTAGCAAGCTAACTAGAACTGAAAAGAGGATACTGTGAATGACCTGTTTCGCACTTTTAAAGGTATAAGCTACCACCTCCAAATACATGGCAAGTGTCTCTAAGTCAAGGCTTCCTGTACCAGATTTTGTGATGTAACAACATAGGCCATTAGTGTGAATAACATGGCAGTCCAGAACCAGTGACCAGGAAGCTAAGAAGTTTTAGTTAGGGGAAGAGCTATCCTTTACCAGTGATCAAACTAAGGGGCATTCCGCCCCTGAGCTCGATCACCACTCCTTTTTACTTTTTACTTCAAAATGTGGTCTTGGTAAGTTGCTCAGGCAGGACCGGAACTTGTGATCTTCCTCCCCTAAGTCTCCCCAGGGTTTTGCCATCCTACCTTGCTAAGAAGTTGCTCTTTTTCTTAGCAGAAGGTGGGAAAATAATTCTTATAGTGTAATGATACTCATGTAGCCAAGTTTTAAATTAGTGTCATTAATTGAATCTGTGGAATTCTTGAAGTTTGTGAACTACTGATTATAGATTCAATATTAAGAGATCCTGGTCTTCTTTTAGTCTTAAGTTATCTTAAGACACCTATAGGAGGGGGCTGGGGAGATAGCTCAGTGGAATAGGTGCTTGCCTAGCAAGCCCAATGGCCTGAGTTCAATCCTTGATTCCACAAAAAAAAAAAAAAAAAAAAAAGACACCTGTAGGAAATCATACTTCCTCCAGTCGTGATCATGTCTATTATTTTTATCATTAATCTCATAGACAAAATAACTGTGCTTCAGTATATTTCAAATTTGAATTTCTTTTATTCAGAAAAAAACTCTAATTTTTTTATATAGTTGTCTTAGTTCCTTTTTCTCATGGCTGAGACAAAAACTTGGCACTCCGGTGTAAGGGAGGAAAGGTTTACTGTAGCCCATAGTTCACAGAGGTTTCAGTACATGGTCGGCTGGCTTCAAGGCAGGGGCAAGGCAGAGGGGCATCACAGAGGAAAGACAGCTCACGAGAGACAGAAGGCAGCAGGGCAGCAAGCAAAGTGACAGCAGCAGCAGCAGGAGCAGCAGTGCTCTCTCCTACCCCAGTTGTCCACACTTAGGATGGGTAGCAGTCGGACTCAGGGCGGGATACCCTTAACCCTAGCATCGCGCCATCCCAGCACCGCATACCCTAGTCCACCTCCAGAAAGCACCGCGTATGGCCACCTCAGCTTCTGTGGGCCTGTCTAGGTACAGGTCACGGCGATCGTTACGGGATAGTTTCATTGCTCTCTGTGTGACCTGCTTTCTCCAGTGCATTTTCCGATAGAGTGATAGCTTTTGTTCCCCTTCCTGTGCTATTATCCCATCATCTGTGACACAGTTAGAGAAAAATCCTCCCAACTCATCATTTGTCTTTTACTTTGCATATTATGCCTTTACAACAACAGATTTCAGTATTATTTTGTGTAATTAATGTGTCATTTTCCTCTTCCTTCTGGATTTTGAGACACAGTTAGAAAACTTTCAGATTATAGAGGGATTTGCATATTTTCTTCTAGTCTTATGGGAAGTATATTTACACCAAAATCTTTAGTTTGTTTAGAATTTACATCAATTGTTCAGTAAACACAACAACCAATCTTTTCGAGTTTCCTTTTGTCCTAGCACTACTCATTACAGTTTTCCCTCCTTATAATAAATTTTTATTTGTAATTTAATAGTCTTTTATAATGCTTGTTAAACTCAAAAATCATTCACTTACCTGACCTATGTTGTATATGCATCTATTAGAGATATTTCCTTTGGGGAAACAATGAAAGCGTGACTACAATCTCCAATGTAATATTTTCCATATGAATAAAGTCAGGGTGAGATTTCCCTTCAGGTTTAGTCCTCGCGAATTTTCCCTGCTCCTGCTCTGCTCTCCTCCTGTAGCCCTTGCGACCTTTCAGCCAGTTGTTTGCTCCTCACATATCTCTCATCATATTGCCTTGCCACGCCTATAGTGCTTGCTGCCCTTCTAACAAAATTAGCACCCACCCATCATTCCTGTCTCCGTTCCTGACAGCCTTTCCATGCCTTCCTCTCTTAGTTTTCCACCAAAGCACATCGCAGATGGAAATTAGAGTCGCTTTCACCTGACGCTTCTCTACCCCCAGCTACCAAAGGGGCCTGCTTTGCACAGCGAGCTGATCCTCAGGGCTTGGCTTCATGCCCTGCTACCTGCAGGATAGAATTCCTTGCCGTAATAAGTTCGCATGTGCTTCCTGGCTCCTTCTTCCACCGCCCGCATCGTCTCTGCCCTCTGTCCCTTGGGAGGTAGGCGCCAGCAGTCCTACACCACTTGGGGGTTAAACCGATGCTGCTGATTGCTCTGAGTCACCCAGACGTGCACGCATGTGCCAAGCTAGGCCCACGGCTTGGGCTGCACGCCTCTTCCTACCTTTGCATCCAAAGGGTCTCTGGCTCCCAGCTTTCCCTTCACTGACCCCCTCCAGCCTACAGCTCTACGCTCCATGCTGTCATGTAGGATTCTAGTTATACGTCACTGACTACGCATCCTGCAAAAGGGAATCGAGTCGTTGTGAACGATAGTGTTGGTCCTCGATGAGCAATATCTATATGTTGATTATTGGCGGTGTGCAGCTCTGTAAATAACACTAAGTTGTAGGGCATAGAGTGGTTCTTCTCGCGTGATGGAACCTCTTATTTGCCCGCATTTCCCCATGCCTAGGACAGAGTCTGTCATCTCCACGAGGATGTAAAGAAAAGTAATTTGTTGAGTGAAAGAGAAAGACATCTTATGATGGCAAAAGGTTGGCAGGACACGATTTTGCAGAAATAATTGAACTAATGGAGAGTGCCAATAGCAGAAAAAAGCATTCCTGAGAGAGGGAGAAGCGGGATGCTGAGGTAGAGGGGATGTAGGCCTCCTGACAGCAGAATGGGAGGAGACCAGGGACATACTGAAGGGACAGATCAGAACCGCATACAGAATAAGCAGAGGGGTTCCTTGGGCTCCTGGGAGATTTCTGTCCCTGGAGAGTTCTGAAATATTCTAAAATAATGTTAAAAATGATGAAAATATCAATTTCCAGAAAGGATGCAGAGAAACTAGTTACTCACATACTGCTTTGGGGAATGTAAAACGGCACGGTCCTTCAGAAAACTAAACACGCTGTTACTACCGGACCCTGAAATCGTGCACTTGGATGTTTATTCCAGAGCGATGGAGCCGTGGTCACACAAGCCCTGTACGTATTTGTTATAATAACCAAAACCTGGAAGTCGGAACAGGTGTGCGCCCACACAAGTTGCACACCACTGCCACCCAGCAGTGAAAAGAAACACATTTAACCTGAGCAACAACCTGGAAAATCATGGACGGTACGGTGGTGAGCAAAGAAAGATCGCACCCCAGGCCGCGTGCTCTCATGTGTGTCTTTGGCAGTGACGATGCAGTTCCAGGAACTCGCGCAGCATTGTGCTTTGGGTGGTGAGTGCTTCAAGCGACCGAAATGAGACAGTGATAAAGCCGCACAGATGAGCACAAGGAGGACTTTGGGAAACCTGAATGCGATTGGTCCATCATCCTGTCGTCGCCAGTACCTTGCTTGTGATACGGTGCCATCATCTTTGTAAGATGTCGCCGAGGGAGGAGCCGTGCTCAGTCAACATTTGTAGATTACAAATTATCTCATCAAAATTTTCATTTGAAACATTGTAAATGGTCATCAGTGCTACGTTATCTTGTAAAATTCCTGAACTAATTCATAAAATGGCCTGTGTGGAATTGGTGTTGCATGTGTCGGGGTGAAGTTTAGATTCATTCAAGTGCAATGCTGAATGTCGGACAGAGGCACCGACAGGAAGCGGAGGCAGGGCAGACCTCTCCCGAGGGCCCTTCGGAGAAAGCTCAGGCATCAGCTTCCGCTTATCTCAGGCGCTTTTCTCACGGCTGAGACAAAATGCCCAACACTCAGTGTGGAAGGGGGAAAGGTTCCCTGGAGCTCGCGGTGCGCAGAGGTTTCGTTCACGGTCGGCTGGCACCGAGGCAGGGTGGCGTGGCAGAGGGACGTCACAGGGAGGAACAGTCCATGACAGAGCAAGGCAGGCTGGGGGCAGCAGGAACGCAGCGAGTGACGAGCAGCGGAGCAGCACGCACCACGGCCTCCTCTCTGCCTCTTACGCTTGTGGGGTGCACAGCACTCACACCTGCGATCCCAGCATCCCATCTGTGACTGTCTGAGGCTTTGCGGGGACATCTGGACACAAGCCATAATAACACTGCCAGAGTGTGTAACGCGCCAGTGTCTCACTGTTTAAAAGAATATATTATTTTGATTGTAATCTGGTCCCTTCATTTAACAAAGTCGTGTTAGATAATTATTTTGTCTTCAAAAATGTTGGCCCACACCATTTCCATCTGGAATAATTTGCATCTCTCAGTCATCTTTTAAGAATATTTGTTTTTCTGTTTTTGGTGAAATTGGTTTTAGTCATACACAACACAGCATTCCTATTCATCCACTGACTTCAATTCTGGTCGGTCAAGTGTGACCCCTAAGACTTATGCCTCAGGATCCCGGAAGCTCAGCATCGCGAGGCTGGGGCTGTAGCTCAATGGTGGAACACTTGTCTAGCGTGAGTTTGATCCCCAACACTGCAAAACTAAATGAGAAACAAGGGGCCGGAAATACAGCTCAGTGGCACAGTGCCTGCCTGGCAAGTATGAGGTCCTGAGTTCAGTTCCTGCTATCCCCAAAATTAAATAAATAGAGAAACAAATAAATAGATATTAGCATCACAGATGGCATTGACAGTTCTTAAATTCAGCATTCGAGGCATCTGAACCAGGTTTCTATAATTTACTGATAGATATTTAGTGGTATTTTTTTTTATTCCCCTTAGTTCCTGAGGTGAGTGGTAATTACAATTTATACCAACAATTTTTAAAGCTCTCCCAGCCTTTGCTTTCTTACCCTTTCATTTTCTTCTAGCATGTTGACTAGTAATGTTTTGTTTCCCCTCACCCCTGTGAGAGATAAAGAGATGAGGCACAAAGCAATACTTCCAGAGGTGCGGAAGATGACGCTGTACTATAGGCAATGTATTCTGCAAAGTAAGGGGGCTTTTTACTTGAGTCTGTCCATTAAGTCCTATTTTCCTAACCTCAGAATCCCATGTATGTTAATCAGTGTTCCGTTGCTTTAACAAACACCCAATATAAATCAACTTGTATGGAGGAGAAGTTCACTTTGGTCCACAGTTTGAGTCCATGGATGCTTAGCTCTGTTGCTTTGTGCCTGTGGCAAGACAGGATTTCATGGTGAGAAGATGTCCCCAAGGGAGGCCTGCTCACCTCATGATGGCCAGAAACAAAAGAGACAGAGAGATAGGGAGAGGCCAGAGGGATGTGGGGTTTGTTTGTTTGTTTGTTTGTTTGTTTGTTTTGGATGGGGGGTCTGGCTCAGGCTGTCTTAAGGGGGTGTGGTAAGGCATGTGGATCTGGGGATCCAACCAAAGTCCCCAACACCTGACTGAGTTTGCCTAAGCAGGCACTTAAACCGCTGAGCTAATGCACAGGTCCCCAAAGGCCAGAGTCCTGATTCCCCTAATGACCTAACTTCCTTCCTGTTGGTCTCACCCCCTCCCAGTAGCACAGTGAGGCCTTTAACCCATGAGCCTTTTGGAGGCCATGGCATCCTGGCTTGGGTGGTCCTTAGCACCTTGGATGAGCCTCCACTGCCTGTTCCTCCCTGGGTCCCTCAGTTGGGTGTGTACCACCCACGGTTCTGAAGAGACCTTTGGATTACAGGCTTGTGTGTCTCTTGAATGTTTTCAGCTCTTGCTTCCATCAGTGACACCAGATGAACAATTTTTTTTAATTTCATAAATAAAAATGTGAGACAGAAGGGCCTTCCTCTTTAATTACTGTTGGGATTTACCATTATCCTAACTGAAATGCACCTTGAGAATCATCTATTTTAATTTCTTGGCACCAAAATTTAAGTCTGGAGGATTCCTGTGTCTTTGAAGAATGAATTGATATATGGAGAATGGCCAAGATAAACAGCAGATGGAGAAAGAGGCCAATTTCTCTGGCTTGAAGACTGAGAAGAGAACAGACAAGAGCCAGGGATATAGCTCAGCAGCTTGAGCACCTGCCTGGCAAACAAAAGGTCCTGAGTTCGATCCCCAGTACAGAGAGAGAGAGAGTGAGAGAGAGAGAGAGAGAGAGAGAGAAACAGCGAGAGAGACAGAGAGAGAGACAGAGAAACAGCGAGAGAGACAGAGAGAGAGAGAGAGAGAGAAAGAAAGAAAGAAAGAGAAAGAAAAAAAGAAAGAAAGAAAGAAAGAGAGAAAGAAAGAAAGAAAGAAAGAACAGACAAAACCAAGTCTAGAACAAGTGGCTGGAGTTAAACTTGACATAAACTTAGATTGGAAGATACTTTTGGTAAAATGCTCAAAGGACAGAAATATCACTGTTTCCCTGACTAGTCTCCATAATTATTCATCATTTTTCTCTGTCAGAAATCTTGACTTCAGAACTCATCCATCCTCCGTTTTACTTACTCTGGAATTAGGACGAGGATCATTCTATTAAATCATCATTTACCGATGCATGTTATTCTTCTTTTAATAAAAGCAGGATCTTTGGTTTTCACACAGTGTGTGGAAAATTGAATAAATTTACAAGCAAACTAAGTCTTTGGAGAATGTTCATATTCAAATGTTTTAATCATTAAAAGAAATTATGACCATCACTCATATGTCATGAAATAGGCTTCAGCTACAAGAAGAATTTTTTTTTTTTTTTTTTTTTACAAAGCTATGCCTAGCATCATAGAAGATTCTCAAAACCTGGGCAGGCAAGATGGCTGAGTAGACTCAGTGCCTGCCGACACAAGCTCAGGGCCAGGGTTCTATCCCTGGTGCCACGTGCTGTGTTAGCCCTACCCTGCCCTGCTCCTCCCCACCCCAGCCCTGCGCTCTCTGAGCTGACCGCTGAAGCCAGCTGTGGTGGCGCACACCTGTAATTCCAGCATTGGCTAAGCTGAAAACAGGAAGTACTATGAGTCCAGGGTGCAAAACCAGACCCTTTACCAAATACATTAAAAATATTTACTAAATGAAAAAATAGAATTACAGAAAAAGAGATATTCTTTAATTTGATTATGCTTAACCCAAACTGAACAAAATGCATATATAATACATGTATGTGTGTGAACATGTCTGGAGATTGCTACAGAAATATAGCAAACTGCTCACTGTGGTCACTTCTAGAGTGGAAAGAGTAAAGGGAATAGGAGCAATTCCAGGACAGATCACACTGAGTCCTGTTTAAAAATAGAAAGTTACATCACTAAAATCCATAGGGTTATCTGTAAAAGCTATTTAACAAATGTAAACCACTACCACCACTATGAAAATCAGTATGGAGGTTCCTCATAAAGCTTAAAAGTAAAACTAAAAATTCCATTTGACCAAGCGGTATTGGTCAAGTGGGATGATTTGACCATAAAGCCTTGAGGAAGATGTCCTGAAAGTGTGGGCGCTGTCGCGGTGTGTGGACACGTGCAGACTCGTGTTTAAAGCAGCACGATTTACAACAGCTTAGTGATAGAAGCACGGTGTGTTGGCCTGCACTCTGGCCGCAGACAAATGGAGGAAGAAGGCCTGTGTCACAGAAATAATGTAATACTTGGCCACGAACAGGGATACACTGAATCTTGCTAAGGTTTGTCCTTAGTCTGTGATAAGTGGCAAACATCAAACGCAGAAGGACGTGTCGCAAGCTGTCTTCTGTGAGACCCCAGAATATAGTTTAAAGAGCAAAATAAGTGAGAGCTTGCAGAAGGCAGGAGGCTGAGTATCTAGTGATGAGGAGCAGCCATGGCGAACTGGGGAGATGGCAAGGTGGAGGTGAAGGGGGCGAGAGTGGCGTGCTCTTTACTGATCCTGAGATTAATGTGATTGATACCTATGACAAGTACATACTGGTGAGAAAAGAAAAACAGGTATCGATACACTACTGGAAAATTTCTAAGTCATTGTAGAACCAAAAAGTGCTCACATACTCCCAAACAAATAAGCAAAAAAATAAAACAAAAATATTAGCAGCTCACAGAAAGAAAAAAAAAAAAACTCTGTTAAGTGTCTGGCCCTCTGTGGAAGTCCTACACTCCTAATGGCTATTTGAAAGCTCTTTCCTTTGCTAGCCAAGTAAGAAGATCTTCTAGGTCTTTCTCTAATCCTACCTCTAATTAAATTCTATAAAATAAAATCTTATTTTTGACATGCATGCAGTTCTGAATTTAGAAATGCTTTTGAACACTTCTGAAGAAAGTCTTTGTCCAAAGTCTTGGTATAACTGAACGTCTCTCTCTCAAAACTGAAGTCAGAGTGTTGGATATATAGCTCAGCGGTAGCACATGTGCTTGCATTTGTGAAGCCTATATACAATCCCTGCCACCAAAAAACAAGCAGAAGAAAACGAGCAAAAATAACCGACTTCGAAGGTGGTTTCTCTGCACCTTTCCTAGTTCCCTTTTCTAACTTTTCATCAAACACTTCCGGAGAATCAGCAAGAAAAACAGAGCACATATGACTGCTTTAATCCTACTTCACACGGGCCTACTGGTGCATTAACGTTTTGGGATCCAGGGCTGGGGAGATAGCTCTGTGGACTAAGTGCCTGCCGGGCAAGTGCAAGGACTCAAGTTTGACCCCCAGTAGTGCATGCCACGCTGGCCCCAGACCCCCAGGCACACCATACTAGCCCAAAACCAAGCGTGGTGGCACACACCTGTAATCCCAGTGCCGGGGAAGCTGAGATTGGAGGATCACTATGCGTCTAAGCTATGTAATGAGACCTTGTGCTGAATACATTTTTTAAAAATTAAACATTTAATGGTCCATAAAAGCTCTGGCTATATGTATATGATTAAATGTCTCGCTAGCCTTTGGGAAATCCGGAGGATTTTTCTTTGCTGTAATTACACTAAAAGATATTTCTTAATGACTTGGAATGGTACTGTCTTCAATTCCCTCAGTGGAAAAACGGAAGTGGTTGGAAGAGGGAGCAAACAGTGTTGTTCATTTAGTTTTTTTTTTTTTTTTTTTTTTTTTGTCTTTTTGAGACAGGGTCTCACTGTGCAGTTCAGGCTGGCTTTGAGCTCACTTTTGTAGCTCAGGCTGGTCTCGAACTCGCAGCGATCCTCCTGCCTCAGCCTCCCAAGTGCTGGGATTACAGGCATGAGCCACCACGCCCGGCTGTTCATTTAGTTATTGTTTGCACTGTAATTTATGAGGCAGCTCGTACATTCCAGACCTTGGGCTGGGCTCTGGGTCCACGGAAGAGACTGGCCTGTGACACCTGACAGAGTCTCCTCCTGTTCAGGCCTGGCATCAGCTGTCTCTAGGAGGTAGGCGTAGTATGAGGAAGGGATACCTTGGGGGCCCGAAGGACATCCCAAAGGCGGTGTCATGACTGTCACTCAAGGTAGGGCTGTGAGGAAAGTGAAACTCAGTCTAAGCTTTGAAGATAGCAAGAGAAAACAATGAGTGCAGTGCATTTTAGACAGAAGAAACACAGTTACTCTCAAGGAACTCCAAACTTTATTGAACCATGAAATCACGAACTTTCTGGGGATTTCAAGCCAAAATTGTCACATCGTGGCATTTTGCTGTAATGCAACCGAACAGTTCTCTGTGGATGGACAAAAAGAGTGCTGGGACGAGGTAGCAAAAGGTGAGTGGAGACTGGAGAGTAGGACAAGCTGCAGAAGAGCCCCAGTCTATGCTGGTGCTTGGTGCCAGATGCCACCTGCCATGAGGCCATGCTATGCCTTGTAAGATATTTAGCATCATCCCGGGTCCCTCTACCCAGTAGATTTCAGTACTTTCTTCTCCAACTATGACGACCAGAAAAGCCTTAATATCCTCTAGGCAAGGAGGTGGAATTTCCTCAGTTGGGGAACAGCAAGAAAAGACATTTGAACATAACCTCGAAAGCATGAAAAGTTTGTGAAGAATGTTGGAGTCGCTCTAGCAGAAACTGAATGGGCAAGAATCAGATGTGGGTGCGTGTGGAGCACTGGCCGAAGGTGTCACAGGAATGACGGGAGACACTGAAACATCAAAAGGATGGGGAGCATGCGAGTCTGGAAATGGAAACGATGGCAGTGTGGGAGAGGGGTGGGGCTGCTACGAAAAAGGATTCCACTCAGCTTCCAAGAGAAAATGTAAAGTGGTGAACATCATGGCGGCTCCTGAGAGGCCAGTGTCTGAGGGTGGGGAGGCCATTGATGGACGTGTTCTTCTTGAAGCTAAGGAATGCCTGCCTCTCTCTCCTCGCTCCCTTCCCGTCCCCAGTCAGGTAGGCTGTGTGTAACCATCAGTCCACGGAAACCAACTATAAATCCTCCATACTAAATGGCTGCCTCAGGTAGGCTTTGCATATCTGTGAGAACTGAGAGCGATTAATTTTCCTGATGGAATCAAAGCGATAGGCTGGTTGGGTGCCAGCTCGTCTCCAGGCCAAGCCTTCTGCTCGGTACCATCTTCCCGCTTCTCTTCAGCTGCTCACTTCCTTAAGATCTTAAAAATAGTCACACAAGGGTCTGATTTATTTCACTTATGAATATAGTCTCTACTTGTATTCATTTGCCTATAAAAGAAAGTAAAAGAGTCATTAAAATCTGAAAGATACAATAGTTATTGTAAAACACAAAGAAACTTCTAGGGAAAGGAGAAAAAAAGGAACAAAGGGGGAAATATATATATATAGATATAGATATAGATATATATATGTATATATATATATATATATATATATATATATATATGCACACACACATAAGATAGCTAAGCTAATAGGGCTACTAATTTTTATTGCTTCATTGAAAGGAACAGGTAATGCTTAATTTTTTATCAGCTGTTTATGCCTATATCTAATAATATGGACAACTACCTTGAAGATAACAACGCGCAGCACAGCAACCACTGCTGATTTTCTAGCATCTTGCTCTGAAATTCTGTATCATTTTTAGTATGTTTCCTTTCCATTCTTTAAAACAAAAAATAATCAGGCAAAAAAATAAAATAAATCTGGCATTTTAAATAAAAAATAACTTCACCAGGAAGACAGTCCCTTCCTGTGTAAACCCTGAGGCTCGTTCAGTTCACCCAGCTTCGTTCCTTCGCAGTGCCTGAGTCACTCATGTGGAGCTCTGCCCCCTTGACGATCATTGTTTCTTTCTGTACCTCTCACTACCAGCTGCGAGCTCAGTGAGGGGGGGGGGGGGACTTGCTTACCTGTCGCCATCCTCTCTCCAGTCCCTGGCCTTCAGCCTGCCATTTATGGGCAGTGCACATATAGGTTTCACCAACCACCACAACTTTGAAGAGAAGGATTCTCCTCTAGGGATTTCCTAGTTCGGGATTTCCATCTGGCACGTGGCTTTCATATGCTTCATATACGTTTGTAGCACACATGGAGTTGGAAGTTTATTTAGTCCCAACTCCCACAGAGTGAGCGAGGATGGATGAGAAGGGGAAGGACCTAGGGAAGCAGCGTCCACACGGTACATTGCCAAGTTCTCCTTGAGGGCAGGCGGAATCCATTCCTACCTAGCAGCACCCAGATGTGTAGGATGTCTCTCAAGCAATGGAGAGGAGCTCTCGCCTGTCGTCTCCTCGGTGGGGAGCTTCCCCTGGGTGAAAATGTCCCCCTGACTTGGCTCATACCCATGTGCTCCCTGGACAGGCTCTCTAGGCTGCAAGGAAAAGTTGCCTGGTGCACCAGAGAAGCTCTGCTGCCAGCCGGCAGGGAGCGAGTGACCTCAGCAGCCCCAGCTGCCAGGAGCGTCCGAGGGCAGGGAGCACAGGGTCCTGCAGCCTGCAGTGCTTTGGCGCCTCCTGGGAGTGGCCACACAGCCTTGGCAGGGTCAGCTGCTCAACTGCGATGGCCGCAGTCTTAACTTTCCCCAAAGGCAGTTAAGCATCTTTCAGAAGGGAAAACCAACCTGTCATTGGCTTCACTTTCTCAAGCTAGTGCTGCAAGGACCAAGTGGGTAAGTGGGGAGGGGGCTCCCAAAAGACACCCTGATAGACAGGGTGGGAAATGGAGCTTGGGGTTTTTTCTCCTATTCTTCCGTTCATTACTGTAATCAATTGTTGTAACTCCTGGAGCCATTATTTGACCTTGAAGGACCTCTGCCTCCATTTACTTATCACAGACTAGCTTGAGTAATGCATACAGCAAGAATTAAATTCACTGTTACGATTTCTGGTTTCTCACATCCACTGCATACTAGATGCAGTACTGTTCTGCAGGCTCATTGGGAACTTCCTCTTGAATGCTTTCCTATTATAAGGAAGAATGAGCTTCAACATGGAAAAACAAAATGCTGTGATTCATAGGAAAAATCCTCTCTCGGGTGACCAAAGTAAATAAAAACCTATCTGAGAGAGAGAGAGAGAGAGAGAGAGAGAGAGAGAGAGAGATTTATCTATAGCTAGCTAATTAATCAGACTATAAAGTTTCCAATAAATTAGAAGCTATCATGCAAAATACACCATATAGTTTGTTTATTCAAATTATTTCTTTTGCACCGTATACAGCCACTTGGACATAATCACTTCTTTGTAACTCTAACTCCGTCTTTTTTACAATGCATGAGACATCTTAAATTTAAAAAACAGCTCCTTGGAAAGCTTATGAGCAATGCAGTGAAGGTCAGTCTTACTGGTATTGCTCTGTTTGTATGATGGGAGCCTTAAAACGATGCATGATCCTATTTATTCCATTTATTTTCTACTTTATATAAATTATGTCCTACAGTTACTCTGTCACAAACTTAATTGACTAACCTTGTGCCTGAAATGACTCCCACGCCATTCTGTTAGCATGAATAGGCTTGAAATCTCGCCCTGATGGTAAGGAGAGTGTGAAAGCGCCGGAGAAGAAAAGAAGTGTAACAAAGACCGAAGCCTGTGTAGGAGGGTCTTTGGTGTAGAAAACAAGCATGTTCCATTCCCTTGACCTCAGCATAGGCCGCCAACCTCATTCCTTCATCCATCTAGCTATTCATTCTTTCCACAAATGCTTTCTGCCCGCCCTTATGTGCCAGGGCTTCTCTAGCCACTGTGAGTGCAGAGGTACAGAGGACACGCAGGTCGCTGCTCTCGAGTGACCTACGAGCGGGAGGATGGGGGTGCCTGGGAAAACGCCAGCCTGCAAATCCACAGCCGGCCTGGAGGAAATAAAGCAGACCAAGGATAAAGCAGCCAGGGACATCTTCTTGGGTAGGACTCTGAAGAGTGGCTTCTCCAAAGAAATGACGTTTAAGCAAAGATCAGAATGAGGACTATCATGGTGTGGGGTTTTTGCGAGGGAAACAGTATAACACAGGATCCGTTTTCTAAGATTATTTTGTAAGGAATCACCCAAGAATTGTATACAAGAAGGATAGGCACTCTGTCCACATACTAAATCAAAAGAGTCCATCTGAGAGCCTGGATCCTGGTGGCCTGCATGAGTCCAGCTGAAATCTTAGAGCTCATAACAATGCCTCCCACAAATCCAACTGGGGGACAGTGTCTTATGCACGCTTGCTTCATGGATCTGGGCTGTAAAGGCCTAAAGGTCAGTGGTGGAAGCTAGAAAGTCTACACAAGCAGGACGAAGCACCTATGCTGGCAAGCTGTGGTGTCTGACCTGGAGCTAGGAAGCAGTGCCCAAGGTAAGCTCCAGAGCTCCCCCAAAAATACCACAGCTGTCCTCAGCCACAGTGAGGCCCGGAGCTGCATAGAGCGATGAGGAAAGCTGAGTTCCCATCAGGAAAGCCAGTGTGACAAGCTTCTTCATGAGGCTGAGCAGTGCGTCATCTTTTCCTCCAGAGCCAGGAAGCGACGCTCAAGATGAGGATAAAAGGTCCTGCAAAGTTCACTGGGAAAGCCAGCGTGACCTCCAGCAGAGTAGCCCAAGAAAACTAGCAGCTTCCATCGGCTCCAACAGCTTCTCCAAACAGCAACACATGATAAATCGCTTCAGCAGCTTCTCCTGTTGGGCCTTTATGCTGCTGGCAGCAATCCTCAGGTGGGCCTTCGGCGCCCAGTACCACGCTATTTCACGTCAGCTGGGTGTAATAAATTGACCACAGCTAGTAGTCCACTATAATGACATCAAAGGCTCTGAAAGGACAGCAGTATTCCAAGATGGAATGTGATTTGCGGAGGGCCTGACCGGGTATCATAGTATCTAAATGAAATCACACTGCCCATGTGGCTGGAGTGTCTTAAGGTGAGGAATGTGATAGCACATGCAGTTGGAGAGTAGGCAAAAATCAGGTCATGGTGGCCCACACAAGCTGTAACAAGGAATCTGTATTTTATCCCAACAGTGCTGAGAAGTCTGTGAAGGGAGCAGTGGGATCCGCTGGATACTGCTTCCTGCCACAGAAGACCAGGCTGGCTGATGGGTGGCTGAGGCCACTGGGGCCAAGAGCACACAGAGACAAGTGTTGCAGTTCTGTGGGAAAGAGGAGAGGGTGTCTTGGATGAGCCTGCTGGTGGCAGGAGTGGAGAGTGTGTTCCAGTCCTGCAGTGCACTTCAGAGGTACTGGTGAGAAGGATCCGTGGTGAATCCCATGCAAATGGAAATGACAGAAGAGAGTCCAGGGCCACCCCCACGTTGGGAGCTTGAGCAGGAGGAGTGCTGTAACCATTAACTGGAATGAGAACAGCAAGGGAAAGGGCAGACTTGTATCTCATGCCTGTATTTGAGATGCTTCTTGGTCTTGGCTTAGGAATGTTAGGTAGGCAGTTAAAGGTCTGGAGCTCAGGAGAGGACACATAGAGGGTATTTAATGTTACAAGATTGGTTCTAAAAACTCTAGGATTTTCTTCTGCATCATGAAAGTGGATTCTTTCATATTTTTGCTTGGTCTTTTTCCCCAGTAATCATTACAGAATAGGCTGGTGGACACAGAGATATATTTGGCAGAGTTCCAAAGGGGCCCAGAAGAGTACACTGGGGCTAGGGTGATCCTGAGGCAGAATCAGAGGATACTGGCTCTCAGCTCTCTCTTGGCTACTCCCACCTCAATCTTCAAATTCCTTATCTGAAAAATAGCAGTAATAAAAATAGCAGCCAACTCATGGGATGGCATGGGACTTTGTGTGTATGTCATGGTGCTGCATGATGAAATCTCTCCTGAGCGATGCTCACTGCCTCTTTCTTCACTGTGCCAGTGTCAGAGGCTGTTCTGACACAACCTCTGGGGCACGGGTCTGTCACTCCAGGTTGGCCCCCAGGCAGTCAGGAGATTTGATGGTGAGCATGCCATGTATGAGGCTGCTGCCTGAATAACACGATGAACTGTTCTACTGTAAACATTTTTTCTAGTAAGTAGGAATATACTCTTGAACAATGACCATAAAGTACAGTATAGTAAATGCATAAATCATACTATAGTCACACACTATGCCATACTTGCGCATGACTGGAAGTGCAGTAGGCTTGTTTGCATCTGTGTCACCAGACACCTCAGGAAGGCATCATGTCAGGATGTCACAATCATGGATATTGGTATTGATATTGGTATATTCCTATCAATGATAGGAATTTTCAGTCTGATTAAAACCTTACAGAGCTGTAGTATCATATTTGGTCCACTATTTTTTTTTTTCAGAACTGGGGATCAAACTCAGGAACCTGCACTTGCCAGGCAAGGAACTTGTGCCCCTGATCTGTCTCCCTGGACCCCAATATGTGATCCATTATAGACCAAAATATTACATGGTGTACAACTTTATATAAATATATTTAGTAAATAGTGGTTCGTGATAAATGTAATTAAAACTGAATTTAATCTATATAGAATGCAGAGATAGAAGACTGCACTTAATCTTTTTACACTTGAAGTCTTTCAAAGCCTTGTTTTTATGTATTAGAACCTTTTGGTACTATAGAATTTCTTCATTTGTCTCTCATTAAGCCTCAGTAGTGGAGTAGATATTTCTCAAAACATGGTAATGAAGCCATTTTTTTATATTTTGTATCTTATGCCCACCTCACAGGTCCTAGAAGCAGTAGTTTAAAAATAAGAACCTTTTCTGTTTTTGATAATTAAAAAATGTTTTGGGACCAAATATGGTTTATTCCTTATATAGAAGCAGTGCTACTAGTTCTAGAAAAGAATGGAAAGACTCAGCTAAATGCATTTACATAGCCAGCATTTTCTTAATTGTTGTTATATATTTGTATCCAGAAGGCATTGAAATTGGAAGCATTCCCAAGACATAGAAAAGTGAACACCAACATCTCTTTTCAAGCACAAATTGGGTTGAATAATGTTTATATAAAATGCAGGCAATTTGGTTATTTTTTCACAGAAATTCTCTCCACACCTGCTGAGAATGCTTCTGGGAGAGTGACACTTATTACAGCTTTTCTCAGTCAATTGGCCTGTGTTTATTGAGCCCCTACTACATGTGGAGCACAGAACGAAGGGGAGTGTAGATTGGCGCCTTATACACTCCCGACCTCCAGCATCCAGACTCACTGTTGAGAGAAAGTTGAGCGATCTGGGAGAAAGGACAATCCTCCCTGAATCTTCCTGCTACAAGGAGCCCCAGCTGCTATCCCTGTGTTTCTTGTTCAACCCAAGTGGCCCTTCGTCTAGTTTCTCATTATGGTCTTTTCTTTGTGGACCTGGCCTCCGTCTTGAGGGCTTTCCAAATCCAGGGATCTTATGTTAAAATTTAAGATAACTTTGATCCTTAAAGTTTTGCCCTACTATTAAACGGAGATATCTGTGGCTTTTACCTAATCTCTCTATTCTATTCCAGGTGTATAAAATTATGAAGATCACCATAGTCATGTGTTTGAATAACTAGCATTTATACAATTCTGGAAGTGTACAAAAGGCTTTTTGCATGTTTTCTCCTTTTGATAGTCATGGCAGGTGCGTTGGTGAACTTTCTTTTACTATGACAGCATACCTGAGATAATCATCTTTTGAGCAGGAAAGGTTGTTGTGGCTCCCAGTTTTGGAAGTTTTGGTCTATAGTCAGTTGGCCTTGTTGCTTTTGGGTCTGTGGTGAAGCAGCACATCATGACAGCAGTGTGCGCTAAAAGCCTTCACCTCATTTCTGAGGTGTGAGATGAGAAAGAGGTGGGCTCCCACAATCCCGCTTGAGGCCCCACCTCTTAAAGGTCTCAACAATTCTCAGTAGAGCCAAGAACTAGACATCAAACCAGGAGATCAAACCATAGGCCTTTGAGGGACACAAAAGCTCAGCTGGGGTTAAGTCTTATTTTCCCTGCTACAGATTAGGGGCTAAGGCTTGGAGTTAAGTAGGCTTAGCTCAATAGACTTTAACCTTGAAGTTGAAACTCCAAAGTCTGCGTCCTTTCCACCTATCTGTGGTGCTTTCTTACAAGAGATTCTGCCAAATGCCTGGTGATCATTAGCTAAGGGCTATCTTCTCTTTAGACTGCTTATGTGAGAATGATTATAGGGAAATGCATCAACATTTCTGGAGGTGGCCACAAGGTTTGTGACAGATGATAAGCACATTATTTTCTTGTCATGGCTGATGTGATCTCATTAGAATTATTTTTCCCAACAGGCACCAGTACCAGAAAAGGACTGACTGAGCTACAAGAAGTTTTTCCAGAGAAATTCAGTCCTTAAGAAGTTAGTAAAAGATAGTTGAAGTGGGCCAGTGGAACAGAATGTTCATTGCTCCCCTCCCCCCACCACCTTCTTATAATCATTTGCATTTGTTATTGTATGTGCAATTACTATATGGATTGTTTTTAAAAATTTTAAAAATCTGGCTTTTTTGGTCACTATTTCCTTTGAATCTCTTCTTACTGGGCAGTTCAAAGGGAAGCTTTACCCGAAAAATATGTTTCCAAGTGTTTTGTCCAGGCAGGTATGTAAGCTTATATATCTAGAGTTGGAATTTATTTTTGCGTTTCTCAGTTAGCTGTGTCTGAGCCTCAGGAATGGCTTAAATGCAATGTCTGAAGCATTGGCTAACACATACTTCTCAAGATAGTTGTTATTTTTTTCATAGATATTGATGTACCTTCCTGTTACACTCCTGGAACTCAGAGAACTATTGACAATACAAGAAAAAGTGCAAAGAAGAGTTCACAGAGAAAATGACATTGGAGTAGCCCTAAAGGAACTAGATAGATAATACATTATTTTGGAAAGACATTCTGTTCCCTAAGCATCAGTCCTGTATGCGAACAGTGCCCCTGTTCTTCTCTAATCTCCTATTGAAACAAGAATACATATCATAGACGGTTTTCATCTGCAGGGGCTTAAGGGTATTACTGTTTATACATGTGATAACTTTGTGCTTCATGTTTCTTCTGTAATAATGATGGCTAGGACCCAGTTGATAACATTCTAGGTCATGCAAAATGTTGAATTATGGGTGTAAGTATAATTACAACACTCTGAACACTTCTAAAAGTCAACTGATTGTAGATATTTGGGTTTACTTCTAGAGTCTTTATGATGTCCTAATAGTCTGTGTTTTTCTGAAATTACTATGCTGTTTTTGTTATTATGGCTTTGTACTATGTATATTCAAGTAGTTAATGTCTCCTGCTTTGTTTTGTTTTTCTCGAAATGGCTTTGTTTTTCTGGGTTTTTATGGCTCTATATAAAATTCTGAATTTTTTTTTTTATTCCATCTCGTTTGTATTTTGAGAGGTTTCAAGTGATTTGCAAATTGCCGCAAGTGGTATGGATATTTTAAAAACATCAATCCTTCCAACCCATAAACATGAGATGTTTAATATTTTCCCACTTTTTTGATGTTCTCAATTTCTTTCATCAATGTTTTATTATT
Organism: Myocastor coypus; assembly: GCA_004027025.1. NCBI lineage: Eukaryota > Metazoa > Chordata > Mammalia > Rodentia > Myocastoridae > Myocastor > Myocastor coypus. The sequence continues at coordinate 22,838 of PVJA010001066.1, read as the reverse complement.
TTTATCCTAGAGATCTTCCATGTTTTTGTTTAAATCTATGCTTGGGATTGATTTGACATGTAGCAAGTCTACTGATCTCTTGTATGTTGGTTTTGTGTCCTGCAACTCTGTTGAAATCATTTATCAGTTCTCATAGATTTGGTGAGTTTCTATATGTAAGATCATGTTTTCTGCAAGCGGTGAGAATTTGATTTCTCCTTGTCCAGTCTGGATATCCTAGCTGTGACCAGGACTTCCATCACTTAGTTGAAGAAAAATGCTGAAAAGGAGCTCCCTTGTCTGATGTCCAGGGTTGGAAAGGAACTTCAGCCTCTCCCCATGCAGCATGTTAGCTGTTGATTTATTGCCAACAGCCTGTAGTATCTGCGCAGATCAAGAGCATGTTGCCCTCAAAGCTCAACTAAAGACAAATTTTACTTGAGTAGAAAATGATCTCGTCATTGATCCAAGGAAAATGAGAACTGGGAGCTCATCTGGCAACATAGGTTATTGATAACTCTGACACCCATGCCCATCCTCCCAAGAAATGGGAATTGGAGACTGTCAATATAGACATATATTCCTAAGAAATTACTGTAAAGGAAAAAAGTATGGAGCTAGTAACTGGAAGAGAAAGTAGAGTCAGGAGGACCTTTCTCTTTTAATATTTACTCTGGGACCAGGGAGACAACTCAGTGCAATAAGCTCCTGCCAGCAAGCTCAAGGTCCTGAGTGCAATCCTGAGTACCAAAAAATAAATAAGTAATTAGAATATCTACTCTGTTATTTATTTTATTGTTATTATTTTGATACAGGATCTCACTATGCAATTCAAACTCATAGTGATCCTCCTGCCTCAGACTCTCCAGTGTGGGGACTATAGTCATGCACCACCATGCCCCGTTCCAGAGCCCATGGTGCATCAGGGATTCTGGGCTGGTACTGGGGATCGATCTCAGGTCCTTGTCCTTGCCAGACAGGCAACTTATCCTGCTAAGCCATCTCCCAGCCCTTTACTACTGACTACTCAGAAAACAGCTTTTCTCCTTGCTCATCCATTAGAATTATGGGTTTTTTTTTCATAATTTAGTATTTTTATTATTTAAATTTAACAATGGTTATATTACATATTTTGATCATCAGATCAGTTTAGATTAATAGATATAGGTATATAAGATTGATCAAACAATTAAACATTAACACCTTCAATAAACATTACTTTTTTTTTTCTTTTCCCCTTTCTGTTTTTAAAAGTTGACACATTGCATATTGTCCTCAGAATAGTTCTACAGAGCACAGTGTGTGGGCATGACCCATCTCCCTATTGATGTTGCTGAGAAGAAAAAAAAAAGAAAAGAAAAGAAAATTCTTCTCTTTGGACTAAGAGGAAGCAGGTACATATACAGTCAAATGTTCTGCAATTGCAGTGGGCCACCAGTGAAGCTTGTAATGTTGGAGGCTATTGATCTAAGCCTCCTAAAGCTTATCTCACAAATCTAGCTCTGTGTTTCATGCATTGTAATTAAGCTTTTTTTTTTCTGGGTGACCAAGGGAAAACAGCTTTTCTCCTTTCTCATCCATTAGAATTATGTTTTTTTGTTAGCTATTTCAGCACTTTTTTCCTTTATCAACCATCTATCTTACCTTCTGTGTGAATCATAATCTCCTTTCCCTGATTTCCAGTTTATATTTCTTTATGTTTTAGGATCCTACTGTCCACCTTCATCTTTCTTGTCCTGTGACCTAATTTTTTTTTAAATTTTACTAAATTTTATAAGAAATAACAATGAGACAGTTTCAAAACACGTTAGGACAGACACAATAATTAATACAATGCACATTGTTGTCTTCATAGCAGTTGTTCAGAGTACAAGATGCAGACATGATGACTTTTCTAAATACTGTTAGTGCAAATATTTCTTCTCACTGAACTAAGAGAAAGTAGTTGTGTGCATAGTCCAATAGTCCTGATTAATACTGGGTTATCAGCAGAACTGGCAATGTTGGAAGCTGTTGACTTGAGCCTACTCAGCATATTAATATGGCTTTACTTTTTATACTTCATGATTAAACTTTTCTGCTTTGTGGTTAAGACCAAGTTAAAGCAAGACCTATATAACAAAACCTGTAACTTTTCTATCTGACAAGGTCAGTTAAATCCCCTCACCTAAATTTTAAGGCTGCTGTTCTTTCTTTCTTTCTTTCTTTCTTTCTTTCTTTCTTTCTTTCTTTCTTTCTTTCTTTTTATTTCTTTTTTCTTACTTTCTTTCGTTCTTCCTTTCTTCCTTCCTTCTTTCCTTCCTTCTTTCCTTCTTTCTTTACTTCTTTTCTTTCTTTCCTTTTCTCCCCCCACTATCCTAGCCCTCTAAATCTTGGAGTATTTCTCTTAGTAATCTGTTATTTATGATCCATTTTCTACCTTCAGACTTGCATGTATCTCTCCTGTTTCTTATTTCCTGAATCTTTGATGAGTCTTTATATAAATGGAAAGTAACAAAGTGACAAAGTTTACTCCATGTCTCAATTAAATTAGTGTAATTAATTAGCATAATTAATGTGTATTCATGCAAGAAGAAATGGAACCTATTTTTCAAGCAGAAAGAAACACCAGAAAACAAATTCCTGGTAGAGTAAGAAAATAAGATGTGGATGGAAATGGAAGACTCTAAGTGAAGTGAAGTAAATTAGAAACAGCAAGATAAAGCACTGCGTTACCTCACTTAAGAGAAATCTAAAAGAAATTAGCTAGTTCACATTAAGGGTATAATATTGGTTGCCAGAGAGTAGGGAAAATAGGGTGGATGAAGGAGAGAGAGGTATTTACCAACAGAAATAATAGTGTCAGCCAGGCGTGGTGGCTCACGCCTGTAATCCCAGCACTCGTGAGGCTGAGGCAGGAGGATCGGTGCAAGTTCGAGACCAGCCTGGGCTATGAAAGTGAGCTCAAGGCCAGCCTGAGCTGCATAGCAAGACCCTGTCTCAAAAAGACCAAAAAAAAGAAATAATAGTGTCAGATGGGAAAAATCGGTTCTGATGTTCACTGACAGAGTGAATATAGTTAATAGTAATCCGTTCTATATCACAAAATAATTAGAAGAAAGGAATTTGGGGGTTTTGTTGTCATTGCTGTTGTTGTTTGTTTGTTTTAATGTATTTGGTGCAGGGTCTTACTCTACAGCTTGGACTCCTAGTGACCCTCCTGTTTTCAGCCTCCCCAGTGCTGGGATTACAGGTGTGTGCCATCATGCCCCATGTCAGTGGCTGGCTCAGCGCACCCAGAGGTGGGGCCAGTGCAGTATATGGTGCCAGGAATCAAACTCCGGTCCCTGTGCTTGCCTAAGCCACTGCTTGGTCCACAGAGCTATCGTGCCAGCCTGAAGAAAGGAATTTGTATGTACCCACCATAAAGCAAGGGCAGAAGTTTTGGTGTTGGCTATCCTAATTGTCATGTGTGACCCCTGTCTACCATACACAAGAATCCAAGCACCATATTGGGGTAGGGATGAGGCCCTGTCAGAGCATTTGTCCCATGGCCCTGCATTTGGTCCCTAGCACTGCAAAAAAAATCAAAATAAAAACATTGCATTTTTGCCTCATAAGTATATATAAATATTATGTATTAATCAAAAACTATTAATTTTAAAAAGAGTCTCATACCTCCATGCCACGTTGATCATATTGAAAGCTGATTGCTGTTTATGAAGTACAATTTTAGGAAGTAGTTTTTTTAATTGTATACATGAAAGCACCTCTAGGTGAGAGATATTATTTTGGACAGGTTTCTCTCACATTTTTATCACTCACCTGGTCCATAGGCGTTTAATTTTTTCACCGTAAATCTCAAATGAAGTAGAGAAAAAAAAAAAAACAACAAGATATCCTCAAAGCTTACCTTTTCAGACTTCTCTAACAGAATCCCTCAGGACTCAAATTCCAAAAGCAACTTCCTGCTTTACTCTCAGCCCTCCCACCCCTCTCCCCCAGCGTGATCTTCCAGCCCTCAAAGGAGGTGGCGAGGTCAGCAAGTGACACTTATGGGACAAGCTGCCTTGAGAGTGCTGAGCCCACAGACCATGAAAAGAGGAAGCTGTGAGCTTGCCTCATCAGGACTGGTTCCTTCTCTTGGTGGTGGCGCCGCTGTGGCCTGGGGTGACACTGTCAGTTCTCACCGAGACCAGCACTTAGGCAAGCCTGCTTCTAACCCAGGCCAGCGGGAGATGCTGCTGTCAGCATAATGAGCATCCTGTCACAAGCTGCAGGGCTGATGGGCACCTCTGCGTGTCTCAGATTCCCTCGCATGTCACTGTCCTTTCACAGCAAGACATGTTTCTCCCCAGCTGCTCCCGAAAACATGGCCCAAGGAAGAGCTAAGTATGCTATGGGTCCGCTTGCACCTGGTTACTGTTCGTTACTTCTCACATGAAATCTCCCTTTCCAGGAGGAAGCAGTGGATGGGGACGGGTAGGGGAATGGGACTCAAAATGAATGCAGATATCTTATGTACACATTCCTACTCTGTAGCACGAATGTAGACTCCATGGATAGCAAACATACACTAATAACATGGTTTTTAAAAATCATCCTTTCATAAGGTGGATGTCCTAGCTCTAGGACAACCCAATCCTAAGAAGGTACTGGAAAGCCTTGTCAAAACATCTGTGCTCAAATTATATTTTGGTTATTGATAGTCTTTGCTTGTATGGTTAAAAGAATGCAAGCCTTTCTGCAGTTAACTGCTGGATGTTTACCTCTGCTCTTTTAACATAAATTACTTCTCAAAATAATTCTTCATCATGGCTTTAACTATAGCATCTTTCATGTTTTAAAATCTTTCTTAATTGTTCCAAAATCACTTTCACATGTCCTCCTTGTTTTCCACTTGCATTATTTTGCGCCGGTATAGTAACAGTGAAATAATGTCCACTCTAGTCCCATGATTCTACTGAGGGGATTTGACCCTGGAAGATACAAAAAAAAAAAAAAAAATGAATGTTTTGTTATACAGGTCTTGCTTCGACTTGCCCTTGACCACCCAGCAAGAAAAAAAAAAAAAAAAAATCCTTAACTTAGTCCCATGATTCTGTGGATGAAACTGACAAAGAATCACTTCCTTTGCCTTCCTCTAAAGGCCTTGACACCAGCACTATGGTCCAGCCCCAGCTTTGGGCCATCGTAGAAAACGCACCTCTATCACTTGCTCGTGCTTCCAGATCCGGGCACTTCCTGTCTCTCCTCGGGGTCTTCTGCAGGGTAGGCCAGCCCGCCCCTAGAACTGCCTTTGCAGCAGGTTGTGTGCTGAAATGCACAGACTTTGTCTCTGTGACAGTACCAACTCAGAATCAGGCATTTTTATTCTGTCCTTTGTCTCCCAGCTGTGTGGCCTTCATCTCTATTGTTTTCAGCCCTTCGGTAATTGAAATGAACAATTACATCAGGGTCATTTTGACCTTGGCATCAAATAATGGATGCTTTGTAGAGTTTTGCTCAGGGAATGTTTTAAAAGCATATTCTTTTATTTGCTACTAGTATAAAGAAGAAATAAGGTGGAATCTAAGAACTGAGTAAGAGTTGAAAAAATTCAAGAAGACAGCCAGGGGAAACGTAGAGGTTCTTTTCATTTGTTTCTTATTTCTCTCTACCTAACTCCAATTTAAGTAGTGTTGTTTAAAAAAAATATGTGTATTTTATAGTTGACTGGGGGTGGATCTGTCCTTATCTGGATGTTATCGAAGTAACACATGGAATCATTCACATGAGTATTACACACACTAACAGTAGCATACAATAGAGTCTAAGAGTCCTGTAGAATCTCACACTTGCCCTGCTGATGTGGTTAGGCTGCCTCTTTAGCTCATAAAAAACGAAAAGCTGCCTCTATCCAGGTGTAGTGAATTCTACATAAATCCATGCTGTCCTGCTCTTTGAAGCTATTAGGGGATGAGTAACTATTTTATGGTCCTGCCATTTATTAATCTCCATTGAAACATAACTGGGGTCATTGGGGAGAGAATGTTGGTACCAGTGTCTATTATTCAAGTCAATTTGGCCCTTCTCATGTCATTTTATATTGCCCAGAGAGAAACCTAGAAACCGCAAGTGACATTTTTATTTCTTGGACAACTGCTTAGACATAGGTGAGAAAATCTTAAGTAGACTTTTCTTTTCTTTAGAATATTTGAGAGATGATTTCTTCTAGCACATTGAAGAAGCCATCACTCTTTGGGAATTTTGTTTGGCACTGTTTTAGGTTCCAAGTGTGACCATCATAAATAGTATCTAAACAGGGCACTTCATGCCTGTATCTAAACAGGTACAATTTCTTATATTGATGACCCAACTTATGCAAACTCATTAAAAATAATTGAAACCTTTTCAGATTCGGTGCAATAATTAGATGTGTATGAAATTGCAAATCTTACTATTAATTAGAAAATTATTCAGAAAGCAATTTGTACATCAGGGGCTGGCATTTAAAATTTGTGAGTAATTACATTTTCACACTTAAAAATATTGGGTGTCTGTGAGGAAACAGGGTTGCAGCCACCAGTGCATGGAAACTCCCTCACGACTGGGCCGGTGCAAGGGAGGAGAACATACTGGGAAGGTGCGTTATCTTCCAACTCAGAACCGGGCAGTGCACCTGTTCATCCACCAGCACGTGGGTCTGGTTGGCATACTGTGGAAAGACTGAAGTTCTTGGGCGTCTCAGTTACTCTTCTCTCACTGCTGGGACAAATACCTGACAGACAGAATTAGGGAAGGAAAGGTTTATTTAGCTCACGGTTAATGGAGGTTTCAGTCCACACTCAGTCGGCTCCAAGGCAGAGTGGCACACGGCAGAGAGCAGCCTTTCATAGCTTCAGAGAAAAAGAACAACAACAAAACCAAAGGGAGGGGCTGCACCCCTGGCATTGAGCTAGCCTCTCCCCTCTTCCTTACATACATTCTGTCCCAGGGTACTCACACTCATAATCCCAGCACTGGATCAAGAACCAATCACAACCCCAGAAATCCACCGGAGGGCGGAAAGACTGCATGAGGCTTTAGGAGGAAAGTGAGACACAAAGCCTAACACTGGGAAAATTGCAAAGTGGAATTTTGGGAACCATAGAGATAGTGGTGCAGGAAATAGCCATTCCTGAAATAAACTGGGGTTTGCCATCAGTTCCACTAGCAGTACATCCTGTAGAGGAACGGCCCTTTTCCAGAGCATCAGGCTATGAGACTATGCTCCTGAAAGCCATGCATAGTTTCCTTAACATTTTCACAGTAAAAGTAAACCAAAGCTTCTCTTCTGAAGGGTTAACAACTTAAGTTTGTAGAACGAAAAATTAGAGAAAAAGAAGGACTACAAAGATAGCAAATATTTTGGCCCTAGCCCTGCTAGGTCAGTGAGGACTCAGGAATAAGAGAACCTGTACTGTAACATCCTCTAACTCAGTGGTGTCCCAAATTTTCTGTTTAAGGAGATAATGGGGCCACAGAGGAAAGGAATCGACAATGTACAGTGTGTCTAAGGATAGTCACCTAGAGAAAAAACATTCTCTCAGGCTTTCACAGAGAGCAAATTGGTCAAGCAATGGCTGTGACTCATCCAGATGGCTGAAATGGATAAAAATTCAATAAAATGATGTACATGGTTTCAAGGTGAATCCTGAGAGGATTTGACTGACCTTCTCAGATATAAAAGCTACATTTTTGTTAGATGGGTCTTGCTTTAACTTGGTCTTAACCATCCAGCAGAAAAGTTTAACCATATGGTATAAAAAGTAAAGCCATATTAATATGCTGAACTGTAAAAGGCTCAAGTCAACAGCTTCTGACATTGCTAGTTCTGCTGATAACTCACTACTAGTATGGACTATTGGACTATATGTACAGCTACTTTCTCTTAGTTCAATGAGAAAAAAGTTTGTATTAATAGTATTTAGAAAAGTTACCATATCTGCATCTTGTACTAGGAAGACAACAATATGCATTGTTGTAATTATGGTGGCTGTCTTACTAATGTGTTTTGAAACAGTCTCATTGTTATTTCTTTCTTATTAAAATTAATGAAATTTTAAAAACTGGAGAAACTTCAGAAAAATGCACATAAATTCTCTCTACCCATGGCCCAGGCAGCAACAGCTATGTTTAAGAAGCAAATGAAAGGATTTTATGTGGTGTGTATGTGTCAGACATTCACGGTGATGTGAAGTGCAGCTTTGTGTTACAACTGTAGATCCTTTATTTTTCTGGGTTTTGCAAAGTCTTGCCCACTGAAAGTGTCCAAACTACTACAACAAAAGGGAAAGGAGCTTGCAAATTTTATCTATGGATATTAACACAGACAAATTCTACTGAAAGATACAACTAAATCAGAGCTTAAATAGAAGTTTCCAGAGCAGCAAAGAAAAGAAAAAAAAAAAAAGTAAATGAGAGACAAAAGCTTAAAAAACAAAATGTAGTCCAAGCAGAAGCCCAGAAAAGGAGAGAAGAAATAAATGAAAAACAAGAAGAAAAAGGGAACTTTGATCTAGAGAATGAGGACATAGAAGAACTTCATAAAGAGGCTAAAGTCTTGCAAGTGAAAAGAGCAATTGAGTTAATGAAGTTATATGTTTGACAAGTACTTGCTACCGACTGGCAAAAGAAAATTCAAGTAAAAGACATGGAGCCCTCAGAGCTGAGAGACAATTGCTGACACCATTTCAGGAGCTGCTAAGCATGACAGAACAGGAGGAAAGTGTAAGAGAAAGATGTGCTAGACCCACATTTGCTAGGCAGCTGACATTTATTTCTACTGCAGATCAAAATGATGAAGAAGCTAATTCTGTTCTGAAAGCTATCACTTCAGACCTAAGAGAAATAATTTTATATCTGTGACTGTTTTCCCAGAAACATATCAGTCTCTGAAGAAATTTAGCAGAGATGTAAAAACCTATCTAAACTTAAACATTTTCTGGACTACTTTATATATTTTCAACCAGGAATGTTTCTCCTTAGTCTCCATATTTTGAGAGAAAAATATCTTTAATTCAGCCTTCAATGTCCTTCAACCACATTTATTCCACAAGTAAAAATATTTTTGGTGAAATTTCCCCCACAATCACCAGGAAGCCACATCCATACAAGGGTCTCTTTCTTGACCTACTGGACAGATCACAAACTTTGGATGTGGTTAGAGGTTCCCTGGGAATTTAAACTGATGGATTCCAGGACATCTCAGCCTCTTGGTTATATCCCCACCACATGGCCTCAGCCTCCCCTTCTGCCTGTTCATAGTTGGTTCTAATTTTTCTGTGCTACTCTCAAGCTGTTTACTAAGTATTACCCTTTAGAGATGTGCCACAATCTCTAAAAGCATTCCGAAACACTACTCTTAGCCACTTACCCTTCATCTAAAACCTCTTCTGTCCTCAGTCTTTCTTTTGTTTGCCAGAATTTCCACCATTCCTTCCCCAGATAAATCTGGAAAACATGCGTCATTCCTCCTTTTGCTTCACATGCTCTGTCAGCCGCTTCTCCAAGGCCTTTGGATTCTTTGGCTTATTTTTATCTCTTGCCATTTATCATGTCTAAATTGGTGCACCTCTGGCTCTCTGAAAATCTATGGCATGTGATTGATAAATGCAATGAATCATTACATTAAACAGTTTTGATTACAGTAGCAAAATATACTCTTCTCTTTGAACACATTCACTACTCTTGCCACTTTTAGAAGCAGTTCTGGAAGCCTTTTGTGAGTGTCGGTGCGTGTTGTGGTTGCCTCAACGAGTGTTTACCTTTCACGTCATTTTAACTCTGGGGAAGAATCAGAACTCACACAGGGCCAGGTTAGGTAGAGTCAGTGGACAAGGACGGATGAAGGCTTTGGGGAGCCTGACTTCTACTTCAATGGTTTTTGGTAGCAGTACTCACCATATTTATTTATCACACCTCATAAATAGACTCAAGAAAGAGGATTTCCAGAACTGCTTCAGAAAATGGTAAAAATGATGGAATATAAATATGAAACATGCTTGGGTGGGTGTGGGTGTTCTTTTTTTCTGTATTTAAGAGAAGGCATACAGGGTCTACAGGGTCTCACTCCATAGATCAGACTCATAGTGATGCTCCTGTTTTCAGCCTCCCAAGTACTGGGATTACAGGCATGTGCCGCCACACCCAGTCTCAGTTGCCATCTCAGTGTGCCCCAGGGACAGGGCGGGTACATCATGCAAGGGATCAAACCCAGGCGGCTGCATCTGCCTAAGCAAGCACTTTAGTCCACCGAACTATCTGGATGGCCCTAAACTTTTTAACTGTAAGCATTGTGTGTATTTAGGCTGGCTCTTCTATTCTCCATCAGTAGCTAAACAAATTGTTTTGAAAATATTTCAAATCCAAATTTTTCAGCACTTTTCACTTCTACCTCGTTTAAAACTTTTTGGAGGTACTGTTGGGTTGGGAGCTAAGTGAAGAAGCCATTGAGGGCCAGATAGGCAGGATGGAGAAGTTGGTTACACACTGCAGAGCTGAAGAAGCATGTGACTTACTGGAGGTCCTGGGAGCCAGGTTTCTTACTTTCAGAAAGGAGAGTTGTTACAAATATAAAAAAGGATGTGAAAATCAAGGAGGATGTAAATGGGAATTCTCTATGTGAAAATAAATTCATGCTTTTCAATATAGAAGGATAGAGGGGTGAAGTGTGAATGGGTATTTATGTCCTAGCTGGGTGTACTGTGAGGATCTGACAGTAGCAACACCCTAATAACGCTAAGTCCTTCTACAGCTTAGATTTTGGTGTAGAAATAATGTTGTCAGTTAAAAGAAGACATGAATCCTAAAGGAAAGATTGATTCTGAGATTGGGGTGAAGGTGCTGTAACATGTTCCTGAAATATTTTCTTGTGCTATAAAAGTAAGTTCTCACATACTAATGCAGACTTGTGACAAAAAAAGCCAGCTTGAAGTTACTTCTGATAGCCATAGCTACTGAATTGTAAACATAAAAATAAGCCGCAAAAGCCATAAATATTGTAATATTCATGAAATTATATATATTGAAGTATAAGATATACATATATGTACTATAGTACAATAAAATAAGTATCTATGAATCATGCTAATATGAATGGAAAAACATTGAAAAGAAAATGAAGATTTCAATGCAGCATTGACTAGTAGAACATATGATGGAATGAGAAAACTAAGTTTATAATTATCATAGTGATAATTGATTCAGAAGAGTTATCGATAGATGCAGAAACTTGTACGTTTTCTCAAGAGTAGAAAGCGCTTGATGTATGTGTGTCCCCATAAAATGCTTCCTGGTTACTGTGATTGTTAATCTTGTTCACTTGATACGGCTGGAAATAGTAAAACACACTTTGGGATGGGTTTGTGCAGGTGTTTCCAGATGTGCCCAGTAGGTAGGCTGGAGCAGGACATAGAGAGAAGTCATGCTGATTTGGGTGCCACCATGTAGTAGATTTGCAGCTCAGCTGAACCACAGGGGAAAAGAGGAGAAAGTCTGCCTGGACCTATGTGCACAGTTCTGCTGACTGAATGTGTCCCTGGCCACTAGAGTGTGTGTGTCCATTATCTGTGGACATCAGACTCCAGTTTCTTTAGGCTTTCAGCGAGGACTCACACTAGTGACCCTGCAGGGAGCTTCCAGGCCTGTGGCCTGCATCTTTGGCTTCTGTTGTTCTGAGGCTTCAAGCTTCCTGTGCTGGGCAGCCACTGGGTCCCTCAGCTTTCCACATGCAGCTAGCCATGTGTACTGTATTACCTGACTTCTGCTCCTGTTTCAGCAAGGACTCACACTAGTAATCCTCCTGGAAGCTTCTGGGGCTGCATCCTGGGCCTCTGTCATTCTGAGGCTTCCAGCTTCTTGTGCTGAGTGACCACTGGGTACCTCAAGTTTCCATATGCAGGTAGCCACTGTGTACTGTATTACCTGAGTTCTGCTCCCATAAGCCAAGCTAATCCAATAAATTTTCTTATATATTACATATAGTGTTTTTTCTGTTTGAAAAATGTTTAGTTTGACTAAATCACATGCAAATAGAACTTTATAATATATAGTCTGAACAGAAATCACTAAAACAAGTATAAGACTTCATTTCTTTGCTTTAGTCACAAAGTATGTGACAATCTAGAAAACTTCAAAATCAATTACATTTCTTTAAAAAGAGTGTAATAGCTGTTAATGATATATGACAACTGATAAATTAATAACACAGGTTTCCTGGCATACATTTTCTGACTGAACCAAGATGATCCTTCTTAAAAATAAAGAAATGTGACTAAGTAAAATAAAATAGTACATGGCTTCTCAGCAGTAAATTCTGATATTTTTAAGCAAAATATCCATTATAGTGATGTAATAAATTAAAGATATGCTGCCTGGCAAGTACAAGGTCGTGAATTTAAGCACCAGTTCCACAAAAAATAAAATAATAAAATAAAATAAAATAAAATAAAGATGTGTTACAACATACAAAACTTGGCCACAGTCACTTACGTATCTTACAGTTTTTGAAAGCAATGTAAAACAAGAAGTAAAAAGAAATTCTCTTAAACATATTGATTTTTATGAGTGTTTGAAAAGGGTTTGGCATAGTACAGTAACCTACATTTCCCTTGTGGTTGTGGTACACTTAAGAGAAAGATCGAAAGAAGAAGAGATTGTTTTCTTGCTTGTGAACTTTTTCTTGCATAAATTCTGTTCCTCTGAAGAACTCTAACCAATACAGAAATGTGTACCTAGAAGTTGGGTGGTTGCTATGACTACACTTGATCATGTGATTTGGAAATGGAGGAGTTTGGAAAATCTTGAAAAATTGAGCTGAAGAAAACCTAGACTTTTATAAGCAAAGCTTAGTGGGAAACTCAGGTGTGAATTCAGAAGAGCAGCACTGCTGATAGGAATGTGGAGAAAAAAGATTGTGAACGTGAAATTTCACATGGATATGAGGATTGTAGTAGCAGCATTAGTATGACATCCTGATAAAGAACTTGTTTACATTCTGTCCATGTCCTAAGACTTTGAGTAAGGCTAAACTTAAAGGTAGCTGACTACTCTGGTAGAAGACATTTCAAGGGAGCACAATGTTCAGACTGTGGCTTGGATACTGCTGACTGGTTTTAGTAAGATTTAAAGTGAAAATCAAAAGAGGAAAGTAGAACACAAACAACTTTAAAACTTGCAGTTTGTCAAGAAATAATTGTGTGGGCATTTGCAACCAAGGCTTAAAATGGTTAATGCCATTAAAAACAAACCAAGTACTTTGCACTGGGGTGATAAAAAGATGGCTTGAGAGCATATCAAAAGTGGCCAAACCTCACATATTACAAGGTCAAGGATGTACAAGTGTGAACTCCTATAGAAGCTTTAGGAAGAGAATCTCGGGTCACTCTTCACACAGTACTGTCAAAGGAAGTGCTTCATTCATCCAGGCAGTCAGAGACCACAATACCTATGATCCAAGGGGCCCCAGTCAGTACTACACATGGACCTTGGTGTCATACATGTGGTGCTTTGCAGGCATTCAGAATACAAGCATTTTGAGGTCACAGGGCCCTCCACCCAGATTTCAAAGAAAGGTCTGGGAAGCTCAGCAATATGTTACAGGGATTGAGTCCCTTCCAGGAGACCCTAAGAGAGCATTTAGCTTTGAGAATGAACCAAAGCTATAATGCACACCTGAGAAAGTTGGAGACATCAGAAGTGTAAAACATTTGGTAAGGAAAGCTGCAGGCAGTGTATAGATCCAGCCCAAGAGAAACAGGCAGAGTTGCCCCAAAACTTTTGGACTCATATTCAGCCTCATATACTTCAGATGCTGGACTTAGAAACTACAGGAGTTGCTGTTCACCCTGCTGGGTTTCGTCTTGCTTTAGTCCAGCTTCTTTGTAGTTACTTATTTCTCCCTTTTGGAATGGGAACATTGACCCTATGCCATTGCACCATGGGAGTATATAACTTCTTTTTTTATATTTATAGGGGCTCATAGCAAAGAGTTCCCTTGAGTCTCAGACAAAACTTAGGACGTGAAGACTTTGTATTTAAGAAACATTAAAACTGTTGAAATTTTTGAAATTCTAGAAATGGATTAAATGAATTTTGCATGAAATAGGCATGAACCTTTGAAGGCAAGGGGAGAAATACTATGTCTTTTTTGAGACAGAGTCTCGCTATGCAATTTAGGCTGGCCTTTAACTCACTTTTGTAGCCCAAGATGGTCTTAAACTCACACCTGTCCTCCTGTCTTAGTCTCCCAAGTGCTGGGATTACAGGTGTGCTCCACCATGGCCCAGCTCCAGAAATGGTATGGTTTGGATAAGATTGTGCCTCAAAAGGTTTATGTGTTCAGAGATGGAGATTCTGGAAGATGATTACGTCACTGGGCAACTCATCTCGTCACTGGGTCAGTCCATTGATGAGTTTGTAGCTGAAGGTCCACTAGGCGTGGAGGCCCAAATGGAGAAAGCTGATCTAGAAGCACATCGTGAACATATGTAGTCTCCTCCTAGCCCTTCGTCTCTCTCTCTCTCTCTCTCTCTCTCTCTCTCTCTCTCTCTCTCTCTCTCTCTCTCTCTCTCTCTCTCTTTCTCTCTCTCTCTCTCTGCCTCTCCTACCTTCTCTACTTCCTGCCTATCACAAGCTGCGCATCTTTCCTCCACCATGCTCTCCTACCTTGATGTTCCTGCCCCAGAGCTAGCTATCTGTGTGCTGGAACCTCTGACACTGTGAATCAAAGTAAACATTGAGCCTTTAAGTTGCGTATGCCAGGTTGCTGGTCTCAGTGACATAAAGCTGAGTAAAACATCTACAAAAGGGAAGTTAGGACTTAATAGTGGAGAAATCTGGCAGACACCACCATGATAAAGTGATTAAACAGCTTTAGGAATGGGACAATTTAAAATTATTATCATTCCTAATAGAATGCAGTGAAAGAAACTCAGCACAAGTTGTCCGATTCCTCCCAGAGATGCATAACCTGGACCTATTCGTGTAGGAACATCAGAGAAACCAATTTAGATGGAAATTCACCTAAATAGCCAGCCTGTCATTTTCAAAAAATAATAAGGTTATGATGGTCAAAGAAAGGCTGAGAAATTGTTCTGGAGAGATATGATAAGTATATCTAATGCATTATTAGGCTGGATCTGATCTGTTTGGTTTGAATGAGGAAAATTCGAATGAGATCCGTGGAGTGTGTGGCAATATTGTTATTAGTTTTCTGATTCTGATGATTGTGTTATGCTTATGGAGTGTGGCCAAATAGGAGAGTGTTATTGTTCTTCAGCAACATGCCCTAAAATACGTAAGGGCAGTGGGCCTTAACATCTGCAACTTGTTTGTAAAGGGTTCAGAGCTGAATGTAAAAAGCAAGTGACAGTACACCGTGTCAGCTTCCCGTCTTACACACTTCAGTGTTGCCCATTTTACTAAGGATAAAGTACATGTTATTAGTTGTCATGGTTTGGGTCTATCACATACCCCACATATCCTGTGTTTAAACCTGAGGCTCTGCATGTGATTGGCATGTGATAACCCCCATCAGTGGGTTAATGCACTGAAGAATCCAGAGGTACCACGCTGTAGGGTGAGGCCTGGTCCCTCAGGCCCTCAGGTCATGGCCTGGAGCGGTATGTCTCCCTCTCTCTTCTGTCTGATTTCTAGCTACATGACATGATCGACTTTCAGCTCACGTGACCCTCTGCTATGGTGCTTCAACCTTGGAGCCAGCTGACCACAGCCAAAATAAACTTCTCTCCTCCTTCAGATTGTGGGTGTTAGGCATTTTGTCCCACTAGAAGAAAAGGCTAAGGTGTCAGCCATGGCCTAGACAGTGCTTATGCTCTAGCCCTGCTTTATCTCTGGTCTTACATGTTGAATTCTGGCTAACATGTTTCTCTCTGATGTTCTTTGTACCTACTGTTTCCACTCCCTGGACTCCTTCCCCTTTTGATTTCTCTTGATGCCTTCGAGTCTCAGATAAAAGTTCAGTACTTCAAGGAGGCCTTTGTAGCCATCCAATCCCAAGGGCCAGTCCCTAGTCATTGTTAGTCAGTGCAAGGATTTTCTGTAAAGGCCACATAAAATGCTATTTTGCCTATTTATTTGCCTTGTTATCCTATTGAATGTGACTTTGTTTCTGTCCTGCGGAACTGAGTATACTGAAACACATTTCATTCATTGCTTTATTATTTCTTTTTGCTAAGACAAGTTCTTATCAATGGACTGCTTCTGGTAAAATGATAAACAATATCAGCAAATGACTACAGCCCTTTACTAGACCTTTCCTAGGGAGAGAGGTGCTTTCCTATTGATGATCCTTTCTGGGGTTTGTTTGTTTGTTTTGTGGTAGTGTAAATTCAGCTCATGTCCTTCTTACTGAGCTACATCTCAAAACTTTTTCAGATCTCTTAACAATCTAAGAAAAAGTATCACAAAGTTGCTAAATTGCCAAATCTGGGCTTGAACTTCTTATGCTCCTGCCTCAGCTGCCCAGAGTGCTTGAATTATAGGCTCATCTCTGGTCTTACATATTGAATTCTGGCGATCATGTTTCTATCTGAAGTTGTTTGCACCTATCGTTTCTGCTACTGTTTCCTACAGTTTCTAGTTCCCATTCTGTTTCTCATAGATCCCCAGCTTACAATGACCAACAAGAAACTAATCATTTTAATATCAATTCTTAGAACATGACGTTCTAGTAATTATTTTTCAACTTAGTATCACTGGACAAAATTCTTTTATTTATGAGAGGATCACTCAATGTCAAAATATCATAAAAGCTAATACAGAAGATTATTTTGGTCAACAAGGTAATACATAATGCAAACCTCTGACTCTGGCTACTTCTCCATAATTTTGTTTTTTTTTTTAATTTTATTGATTTTAATAAGAAAGAAATAACAATGAGACAGTTTCAAAACACATTAGTAGCACAGCGATGATAATTGATACAGTGCATATTATTGTCTTCATCATAGTTGTTCAGAATGCAAGATGTAGACTTGATAACTTCTCTAAACACTATTAGTACAAATATTTCTTCTCATTAAACTAAGAAAAAGTAATTATATGTATAGTAGTGGGTTATCAACAGAACTGGCATTGTCGGAAGCTGTTGACTTGAGCGTTTTACAGCTAGCATACTAAACTACCTTTATGTTTTATGCATCATGTTTAAACTTTTCTGCTGGGTGGTTAAGCAAGACCTGTATAACAAAACATGTAGTTTTTGTATCTCCCAAGGTCTTCACCATAATTTCGGCATAGAGAATTACATCACTGCATGTAAATTGAACTCCAGTTTTTCTTGCTTTAAAAGAAAGTTTTTGGCTTCATTATGATGCATTATGTTTTCCATGATGATTCTATATATGTGTATATTACTCATGTGGGCATCCATAAACCATAAATTGTAGAACTGTGGACACACTAGGACTGATCAGTTAACAGAAATTCTTTTAGTCTATACTTTATTTCTCAAATTAGGAACTATGCTGTAATATTATCATAGTAATCATAGTTTTGAGGCCTTGACATGTTAAAGGCCTTCCTAATCCTAGAGAAATTGCATCTCTATGGACTAATTCCTAAACATAGAAAACAACTTTGGCTAAATGAAATAAAAGACAGATGTGTCGTTCTTGTATAAACCAGCAAACCCAAAATTCATCTCCTGACTACTTTCTCTTTATTGTTTCCTTGTTGCTAGTATACCATCCCCAAGACCCACTTCCTGTGGGGAATAAAAGCTTATTTTGGCTCACAGTTTGCAGAGGTTTCAGTCCATAGAGAGTCATGGCAAAGGACAGCCAGCTCCTAGTGTGGTGGCAGAAAACAGAGAGGCCAAGGGAGGATGAGGTAGACCCTTCCAGGCACCGCCAACAGTGGCCTACCTCCTCTTACCAGGCTCCACCTACCAGCATCTCATTTAGCCATAAACTCATCAGTGGACCAATCCACCCATGAATGCCCCACCCCTGTGACCTAGCCATTCCCCAGAGCCCCACCCCCTATGGTCACGTGAGGCTCTGAGGAGAACTCTAGATACAAACCATAAGAATAATTCTCATATATCAAGCTCATATGTGTTATGGTTTGTCTAGTTGTCCCCACAAAGCCTCATGTAGTCATTGGGCAGAGACTTCTAGAGTTTGAGACTTGATCCATGATCCCTGGGATTATAGGTTTTAGAGCTGATGGGATTATGGGTGGAAGTACTTCTGGGATTATGTGTGTAGCCTAGGGCGGGAGCTAAGGCGGAGAGCCTGAATGTAATATAAAGAGAGACAAAGAGACAGACTTGGGCTGTTGCTGTTGCTCTGCTGCCCTGTTTGGCTGGCTACCTCTGCTGCCATTTTGCTGCTGTTCTGCCTCCATGAACTGAATGCTCTCCACCCTGCTCCACTCAGCCTTGGACTAGCCGAATATGGACTGAAACCTCTACGAACTGTGAGCTAAATAAACCTTTCCTTCCTTCATTTTGAGTGTCAGGTATTTGTCCCAGCAACGAGCAAAAAGTAACTAAGACAATATGTCTCCTTCACTAAACCACCTTTGAGACAAGTACCAGTCGACCAGACAACCGCTGTAGACTAGAATCCACCAACACTGCTCCAATTATCTGATCTTGAAATTGCTCAAACTACTTTGTTTATTCCTGCACACAGAAGAAGCTCTGCTGCATGCTTCTCTTTCTCTCCCGTGTTCCCTGACTGACCCTGCTGTGGTCTCACGTGGCCATCACAGTACAGTATGCCCCTTTGTGGGGGTAGTTTTAACAAGTGAATTTTTCCTCTGTATGTGTTATCTCACCATACTAAATAAAAGCAAATCCTTGTTATATTTTAAAACAGTTGTACAGCACAGAAAAAATAAAGCACTTTCTCCCCATCATCAGGATCTCCCAACATATCTGCTGTTACTGTTTGACCTTTCTACTAACGCACAAAAACTACCTCTCTTTCTCATCTCTGTTAGTGTTTATGTTTCTCCTTTCGTGCAAATTCACAGAGAGCTGTGAGCTTTGGCTGGAGGTAGGATTTGGTTGTACTATAGCCTCCAGAGCAGTGTTACTTTCCAGTTCACATACACCCCGACATTCACCTAAGAAGAAGGACCTCTGTGCATGAGAAGCCTGTGAGGCTTATGATGAGGCCGTGGAATACAGTTTGTGCAAATCAGTTGGAGGTACAGGATATATTTCTTTTCCAAAAGCAGCAAGAATGCAGCCCCTAAAGACCACATTGAATATAATCTTGGAACGGAGACTTTTAACAAAGATTTGAGTTTTAAAAAATGTTATAGAATATCAACAGAGAAAGGAATTGGATTAAAAACATTCCCAAGAGTATAGTTCCTTGAGATATGTCAATGTAGTAAACATTTTTAAAGAAATCAATATGCTTCAGTCTCATGAGCTAAAGATCAAGGTTGTTCAAAAGTTAGCTAGGTTTTAATACAAAGTGTGATCAAAATATGGAAAACTCATTCGACCCACCAACCAGGCCTGACTTGTGAGTGGAACTTCATCCACCAGACAGGCCCAGTGTGGAAAACTGCAGCAGAACTCCCTTCAGAGAGGCTGGAGACAAGACCCACCCAGCTGATCCAGGAGCAGAGCATCTTGCCAGAGTGGCATGGCAGGTTCACCTCCAAGGGTGCAGCAGGAAGAAGTGGAGCTCAGCAGCCAGACCCAAGCCACACCCACATGGACAAGTTTGAACTTGGTAGTTACAGATCTGGCACTAAGGTAAGGACCCTACCATGGCTCTACACCAAAGGTGAGATGACAGAGCTACACAAAATGACAAAGAGAAGGAACAAAATGCACTCTCAGGCTCTGAGCCCCCCCAGAGCAAATGCAGGAGGTAGTACCATGGAAGAAATTGGAAATCACACGCGTGAAATCGCTGAAATAATAGCATCCAAAGTAAAGAAAAAACTGCAGAAAGGCATAGAGGAAATCAGATCAGGAATAATTTCTGAAGTAAAAAAAGAGAGATGATAACTATAATGAAAGAAGTACTAAGTGCTTCTAAAGAAGACACTGATAAAAAAATAGAGGAGAATGCAAAAATGATGGAATCCTCGAATGAGCAATATAGGAAAGTAATAAAATGTATGAAGCAGATTCGAAGTGCTAAAACCTCAATCACAAGCTAGCAAAACTGTTCCAATGGAAGTGAAAATAGAATTTCAGACCTTAAAGACACCATTACAGCTAGTTAAAAAGTAAGAAAAAAAATCTCTTTAAAACAACTAGGATGCAGGAAAAAACAATTGAACGTGTCTGTCAGATGATGCGAATATGAACAACATAAGACAAATAGGCATCAATGAGAAAGAAGGTGTGAACACAAATGATATAAAAAGAATATGGGCAGAAGCAATCGCAGAAAACTCCCCAAGTATGGGAAAACAATTTGACATTCAGCTAACTGAAGCATACTGAACTCCAAATAATATCAACTCCATTAAAAACACACCCAGACATATAATAATTAATATTTCAGAAATTCAGCACAGGAACAGTATATTAAAAGCTGCTGAAGAAAATAAACAGATCACACTTAAAGGAGAACCCATCAGAATAACAGCAGATTTCTTTGCACAAACCATCCAGTCAAGAAGAGAATGGAGCAAAGTACTTCAAGTCTTGCAAGAAAATAAATTCCAACCCAGACTGCTATACCCTGCAGTCTCTTTCAAGTATAATGGAGAAGTGAAATACCTTCATGATAAAGAACAACTAAAGAATTTCATGATGGCAAAGTCAATCTACACAGTTACTAAAAGACATTCTAGAGAGGGATCAAAATGACCACAACTCCATGAAGGAGGGTGGAAAAAATCCACCAAATAGGGCAAACGATTGAACACAAGAGAAAAAGAGGTATACAAAAGCAGTCTTTCAACTATTCTTTTGCATACAGCAGCAAAATATTTCCATCAGCTTATTCTACAAATGGACTTCTCCTGCACCCTATGCATCATAACTCTGTCTGGTTCTACAGGGTGGATATTAAGGAAATAGCAGTAGCTCAGTTCCACAAGTGACACCTGGCCACCAGTAAGGGTCATGGACACTCTCCATGTCCATGACATACTAGAACTTTATGCAATATCCTATCCCAAAACTGTTAGAAGTTCTGGTCATATATTTGCCATTTCAGTATTTATGTTGTTTTATTCTTAGTAATTCTTTACTACCATGGAAACTTCTTTCAGGTGATATTTTTGTATATATTAATTAACCTTTTCAAATACTATGCAAGTACTCTGAATTGATTATAGATTCATACATATGATATACAACATTATGGTGTCTAAGTTGGACTCACAATTTGATTTGAATTTTAGAATAATGTTTTAAAATATTAAATTTAATTTTTAATTAACATTTAATTAATTTCCTGAATGTTGTTTAATTATAATTTTTGTTTTATGATTAGTACTGTATCTTTGACATACAATCTATCTATAACACATGGTATGGTATTTTTTCCTAGTATTAGAAACTTTAAAAGGAAAAATCAGCCTGGCGTGGTTGCGCAAGCCTGTAATCCCAGCACTTGGGAGGCTGAGGCAGGAGGATTGGTGTGAGTTCGAGACCAGCCTGGGCTACAAAGTGAGCTCAAGGCCAGACTGAAATGCATAGAGAAATCCTGTCTCAAAAAGACAAAAAAAAAAAGAAAAAGAAAAATCAGTATATATACATATATATTTATATATACATATATATACACACATATATATATATATATATATATATATGTATACACACGCACACACACACACATACATACACAAAAGAGTTAGGTTAGATATACAGCTACTTTCTCTTAGTTCATTGAGAATAAAAGTTTGTACTAATATTATTCAGACAAGATATCAGGTCTGCGTGTTGTCCTCTGAATAAATACTATGAAGACAACGATATACATTGTATGAATTATTGTAACCATCCTATTAACTTGCTTTGAAGCTATTTCATTACTATTTTATCTCTTCTCATTAAAATGAACATAAAAAATATATCATAGGTGTCTATGTAAAATTCATTATTGTAATAAAAGATGCACCACTGTGATCCCCCGCCCAGCACTTTCTCTCACTCTAAACAAACTTGTACCATCACTTTTGCTACTTTCAAAGCTCCTCTGCAAATCATTTTTCATGAGGGTCTTTATGAAATGTGATAAAAGAAGCCGCAGTAAAGGTTGATGCCAAGTGCCCACCACTGCAAGGCAGGCCCATAAAATCCTTAGTTTATTCTTGACCATATTGTTCCCTGGATCTGGTACTGTGTAACATCCAGCTCTTCTCCAAAGTCAAAAGATCAGTAAAGGCTCAGAGCTCATTCACGACACTCAGGCATCCCCAACACACAAGGACTCGTCAGAGGCAGCTTCCAGAACCAATAAATGTGTTCAAAGTGAGGGCAGGTTTCTGAGGGGGGAATTAATAGCAATGTGATTTTTTTTTCAATTCTTTTATTGTTTAAATTTAACAATGGTTATATTACATATTTTCATCATCGGATGAGTTTAGATTAATACATATAGGTATATAAGATTGATCAAACAACTAAACATTAACCTTTCTAAATCCACATTACTTTTTTTTCTTCTTTTCCCCCTTTTTTTCTTTGAAAGTTGACATATTGCATATTGTCCTCACAATCATTCTATAGAGTGCAGTGTGTGGGCATGACCCACCTCCCTATTAATGTTGCAAAGAAAAAAGAAAGAAAGAAAGAAAGAAAGAAAAACAGGAAAGAATATACTTCTCTTTGGACTAAGAAGAAGCAGATACATATACAATCAAAGGTTTTGCAATTGCAGTGTGCCACCAGTGAAGCTTGT